>JAGVSQ010001067.1:0-31911 GCA_022683975.1 Rhyacophila evoluta | reverse complement strand
AAGTTCGAAACAAAAAGGGACCCGGGCAACGCCGGGTACTGATCAGCTAGTAATATATAAATCTCCGCAGGGTAAAAATGTCTTAAGTTTCAAGTCGAAGACCTACTTAATGCTTAAGACTCATTTCGACATATTTTGTGAGAGGTGGTTGTGGCGTAATTACTCCACTACCTATCGCAACTCTAGTCATCTATAATATTTCCTAATTGATAATAAAATTTATCAACTTCAATATGCATACTTTCTTATCCGGCACCTAACCACTCACGCTTACCTCTAATGAGACATATTTAATTGTACAAATACATATATTTTATACTAACCTCTTCCAAGTGTTTCTAATTGAAGTGTAAGTAATGATTTATTGATGAATATTCGTATTGTGATAATCAAATATTTTTGGATATGTATTGTATCGCATATAATGTAGCTTATTACTTGGTGTCATAAAGATAGAAATAACATTGTCATAAAGCGATTTGTCTTACTTTAAAATACAAAGTTGAAAATTCACAGTTTAAATTCCTATCGTGAAAGTTTACAAACTTGATAAAAAATGATAGATCGGCGATTTTCAGCGCAGTCTAATGCGCGTAATCGCACCCGCTGCAAGTACGTTCGCTTTTCATTTGAGTTTGTATTATTCTTCACATTTCACTTAAGTCTCGTCGTAGACCTTCGTAGCACATCGTAGAGGACTCGCGGTAAATATTTAACTGTGCCACGCGACACTCCCGGCTCATTCCCGCTACGCTCAAATTCAATTTTCTTCTCGAAGTATTCCCGAATGTTCAAAGATGTGTGCTCAACCCCCGCACGCCCCGGAACCTCTGGTAACCTTACACCGGAGGCACCCGTTCTCTTTTTCCGGTATACGGTAAAAGCGACTGGAAATAAATTATTGGAAATATGATATTAACTTCCAGCCGCAGTGGGGGCCGATTTCGACTTTTGATGGTTTGCGGTTGCTTTGAGAGATTAATGGTTGTTTTTGTCTCCTTTTCCCAATTAGGAAAGTCTTTAATTATATCTGTTCATATTATTATTTCTTATTTAATTTGTCAGAAAATCAGCGCATTTTAGATTACTCGATATTTTTCTGTTTGCATATATTTTTATATTATTTAATATTATATATTCAGCGTATAAAATTTAACCTCAATGTTTTTTGATAGTAATCTATAATATACTATACGACAGAAAATACACGTTAAAGTCCATTTTTTTTTAAATTTACATAATAACTGATTATTTTACTTTGTTTTTGAGATTATTTTGACGTATAAAAAACACTTTTTAACGATCTATTTGTAGAGTTGTTTACTAATGGAATATTTTTCATAGATCTGAATACAGAATAGCAGAGTTCTATATTTTTCAGTGTAGGTCTTAGATCCGAATGAAGTTGTCAATTTTTTTGGGACGTTTGTTTGATACATTTAAATAACTTTCAACTGTCAAATTAATATGACTCGACTATATGGTATTATGAAGTATTTTTTAGCTATAAGGGGGCATATTAACCTTGCACTTTAAGATATCGATGTTTGCACCGCTGTCACAAAAAACTCTTGCCAAACGGAAAATAGTAGCGACGTAAAATATTTACAAGTCATTTTGACTAGTATACTTAGGTCAAATATAATTACTTCCAACCTTTAACATCATCATCGATAATCAATAATAATTGCATAAAAAATTACACGATTAGTACAATTAATTGTATTGAAGGGTGTGTTTTCAAGAAAGCTAGCAAATAAATTACCATATCTGTTCCGAAAGTGGAGCATATGGATGTACACTGCCTAGTACACTACATTCCTAGAATAGAGTATATTAATATCCGTAATTTGAAAACTTTTTTGACAGATTTTTACGAGAATAATTTGTCAATGCAATGAGAGTTTTCAAAATTCAGCGGGTGTAAAAATCGAACCCGCAATGCCTGGCTTCTAAAAGCGCACGCTAACCTCTTAAATATTATTTTTCTCAAATCAATTTCGATCAACACAAAATTACGTTAGTCAATTATTAAAATACGTAGCACATGTTTTAATATATTAAAATCATTTGTACGTCGTTATATATTGACGAAGGTTTGTACAATAGTTTCACATATTTCCGGTAGATACAAATTTACTTTTCGTCTAATTTGTTTGAATTGACAATTGCGTAGCAAATATCGTTATCGACGCGTTTGTTTTCCGTCCAATAACATTACAATTCCCACCACGAATGCGCTAGTCTGCAAAGTCCACATCGAGTCAAACGTTTCAATCATTTTTAATTCGTTTGTATTTTTTGTTCCCCGCGTCGGCCGCAAGTATTGTTGTCTGCGGCGGGCAAATAACCAATTGAAATTAATATTTCCCCATGCACTTTCGATAATATGATTGGCGGCACACCCAACGTTCGACCGTCTAATCAAACGCCGACAGCGGATACCTGTTTTGTATGTGGCATTATATATTCTGTGTGTGCATTACATTGGTCTGGCAACACTGCAGACATATACTATACACCATCCACATGCACTTTCTTAGATTCTATATTAAAGCAGCCAGGGTAGTATTCACCCGATATACCAATAAATTTTTATCGCAACTTTTTTATAATATCTCACAGTTACGATAAAATTTCCGAACGCTATCTCTGTTTTGCCTCGATATATCGTTATCGATATAACATCGTAACTTGATATCCTGCAGCAGCATAAGGATTTAATAAAAAATTAAAGATACAGGATACGGTAGTCAATGCTCAATCGGTTGAGTGATTTACTAAAAAAATATCAAGCAAGACACTTCTTTATATTTTAGCAAACTAAATGCTTCATGCTTGGAGCGAAATCGGCTTTAAAACCTCTTTTTACCATGAATATTTAGTTTTCTGGACATATTTTCGCTCTCTGTAGAGCATATGGCCACCAAATGACGCCTCTAAGATTTTATGTCACCCAACAGTTGTTAGCATCTCTTTATTCCGCCGAGTTCATTCTTTGGATTGTATTCAACCGTCTTCCATGACGTCGGAATCCTATTGATCAAAAAAAAAACTGGATTCAGATATTCCGGAGACATCTATGTATCTTATCCGGTTCCAGTGCCACCGCAGGAATATTAATGTGGCAGAAGGCTGTCCTGTCATAATTAATTACGTAAATAATGTTATAGTGAAAATTGGAAAAACGGTAGTATGATATTGTTCGAAATGAGACGGTAAGAGTACGGACTATGCAGCCACTTATCACTGACAAAGTGAAGCTGCGACGGTGGACCCGGCTCGGCCACATTTTCGGATGCCACAAGAAAGTCTGAACCAGACCTGCTTATTCTTTAAACCGACCGGTCGTCAGCGTCCCGGAAACCCGATAAATACTATCTGTATAATGTATTCGGCGAAGTTACGGGATCCAGGTATGACCTGGGAGGACGCAAGAATACTGGTGAGCGTCAGGGATTCTTGGAGGCGGCACGTGGTGTCCTTATGCTCCACTTTAGGAGCGAACATGGAAAAAGAAGAAGAAGAAAATTGGAGAACTACTGTAAATAAATAACTATAGTTTGTTTCAACAATAGAATTTAAAAAATAATTCATTTGCTCTAACGTCCCCTGGTTCACATCGAGCTTGTGATTACAGCCATCCCCATTCGTCGGAATGGTTGGCGAACCTCGCCGTTCGACTGCAGGACGTGTTTCAGTTATTCTACCAAATGCGGCGTAAAGACGTTCGCCTATTGGCATGGGCGGTTGGCAAACACCGAAACATAGACCTGCTATGCATTACCTATCCAACACTGGCTCTGCTCTAGACAGCCTGCAATCGCCCAAGAGAAGCGAGTTTTCATTCATTGAAGCGAGACTGAAAAACACCGGGAGATAATATCGGGAAATACAGGGTGGCTTAGATAGAGCTTTATTCTTTATATAGACTGTTATTTGAAATTCAGAAGTCAAAGCACAAACACTAAAAAAATATATTATTTCGTCATATGACATATTTTTTTATATTTCCAATCCTCAGCTTTCTTTATTTTAATTAGCATGCCCGTCTATGGATCTATGTCTATGGATCTACATGAAAAAAATAGAACATGTAGATTTTCAGAGTGCGGATTGAGAAAAATAATCCAGTCTTACGTTTTTTTTTTTCAATTCACTTAAAGCTGTAGAAGTTGAACCCGCAACCCACAGCTCGAAAGCGTGCACGCTAATTTCGGTCACCGGGAGACGTTACATTGCAAGGTTATTTTTTTAAATTTAGAAGTATTGTATTTCCAAAATAATTTTGCAACACATATTCGTTTTATTATTAGATATAGTCTTAAATATAACGGAAACAGAGTCATTTTATTGCAATTAATGAATTTTAATTGATTTTTTTAAATATCTAAAAATGCAACCAATGCGTTGAAGATTTGGCTGAAATTTCTTCTTATGAAACAAATCTGAAGTCTTGACAATGCGAATATCTATATATTCTATTTCTGGGGTGGTCTCAACGGTGTGAAGATACCGATAAGAACTACGCTCCATTCTCGGAGCGGACTCAAAAAAGTCAATTATCACTTTTTTTTATTGTAATATTTAACTGAAATATACGGCATGAAACATTTTAGATAGTTATCAATGAAGAAAAACTTGAATAAGACATATATTTTTCTTAAGATTTACTTTGGGCGTCTATAACAGTTTCTGCTGCAGCTTCCCATGCGTATCCACAGAGCTGGAAATATTTTGATTGTAACACTTTCATATTGTATTTATATTTACTATTTGTATCACCCGGTATAGATGGTATTGCACACGTTGATCGTACTAGACGATCATTTACATAGTTTCAACTAAAACCACGTTCAATTTTAGTTCTCCGTTAACATATTTATATTACGCAGTGTTTCTGTTTTAGGCTATCCCGATATAATACTCGCATGCATGCGAACAAATATATTTTTTAATGTCACTCACATTTCTACTCACATATCACACATCTAAATTTTATTCCACGATGTTATCTTCCGTGCAAGTTACAAATTATATAATGCAATTTATACTGTTGTTTTGTATCGATAATTACTTGACAGAAATAGAGTTTTCGAGAGGTTAAACGGCTTTTAATTGACACAATTGGTAATTCAATAATAACTATCAAACCTGTCCATAAATTTTGTGTTATTTTATGATGACAAACAACCGTTATTTTTTTATTAATAATGACTTCTCGCTTTTGTTTATTTGATATTTAAAATATATTTTTAAACAATATTTTTTTTACATTATAACATTTGAATCAGCTATGTTACTTATTCTGTTAAAGATTTTTTAGCTCTCTATAATGTAGTATCTTTATCTATATTTGGAGTATATGTAAGCATTCAATTTTATATCCTAGCCCTATACTCTTAAAAGGAGATGTTCTAAATCGATCTTCATTTTGTCGGGGAGCTTTAGTTTACGTTTATATATACTGCTCGCAAAAAAGCTTTGACTACTGGTTAAATTTAATCAGAAATAGTATAGAATTGCTCAATATCCTCGTAATATGAACCTTAAATCAAGTGGAATGTCGTTTTGAGTACTTTTTCCAGGGTTAGTCTCCTATTCTTCTCCTCCATAGCTGCCTTATAATCCTACAATATGTTACCTGAATCGAATGATAATTTCAATCGTGTTATATGGAGCGGAAAAGGAGTTTTTTTGGCGGTGCACATTTTTTATTTCATAGGTGGGAAGACCTACTTCCGAATTCGCTTTAAATATAATGCTTTTTATATTGCATGCGCATTCTCATACTCCTTCACTATTGCACGTTACAAATCGTCTTTCACTAGGAACTCCAATTTCAATTCGAGTTAATTTAATAATAGGGTTTACTGTAAAAAATAGACACGTTTAAAGACGGATTCACTTTTGTATTTAGATGAAAGCTTCCCATACAGCCTTCATTACCCCTATTGCATCAAAATGAAAGCATTTCTTGACAGAATATTTTTCACGAGAATTGGTTGTCAGACAAAATCTCAACTCAATGGACAATCAGTCCTGCATTTTCAGATTTTTTAAAAATCCAGCAGATATGTGAATCGAACTTGCATTCCCCGAATGCGAGCCACGCACGCTAATCTTGACGCTCTCGAGGAAACAATACATATTGCATAATATAAATATCTTAATAAATTGGCGTTTGATTTTAGCATGGTACTTTATGCACCTATAAAGAACTCCTTTAAGTCTTTCTAATGCACTAATATTGTACAAGATCTTAAGTATACCAATGGATTTTTCGAAAGACTGAATGGCAAAAGTCACAAACATTAAACCATGTAATGAACATTTCTTGATTGCCAACACAAGTATGTTGCTATTTATAATATTTATTTATTTTTATACCATGTTCGCTCCCAAATTGGAGCATATAGATCTCCGCAATGCGAAGACGACTTGACAGATTATTTTTCACGAGAATCGTTTGTCAGACAATTGCTCAACTCACTGGGTATTCAGTCCTGCATTTTTAGATTTCAAAAATCCGACCAGATAGGGAATCCGGGGAGACAAATATATATAAATAATATACATTAAATTTATTCCAAAATTTAGTTGATATCAATTCCTGTGATTGCATTATTATATTCCAACTCATATCTCCAATGAGTAATAGTAAAACCCTTTAAGAAGTAACAATTAACGATGTTTTCAATATATTTGTTGTATTTACTTGCAGCGCTATAAAACATTTGCGAAAATGCAGATTTGACTTTAATAATATTGTAAAGCTTGATTTAATATATAGTTCGCTGCGTGTGCTAATAGATTATTCTTATTTTATCCAGAAAATGTCTAAAAAATACAAAATTAAAATACTATTCGACTGATGGTTTTGTAACCATTAAGGCCATACAGAAATGACAGCTGTACACAAAACACTCGTTTGATGTCTCAACTCGTTTGTTTCTTCCAAATTTTAAAATTCACATATCTCCATATTCATTCCATTTCTACTTGAATCTGTTCAGCAATAAAAACCAATGTTACTATGTTTCTATAGTAACCAGTCAGTATAAACATTTATTAGCAATGCGTTTGTTAAAGGCAATATTGCTGTATAGCGCTTATACATTAAAACATATCATTGGCTTGACGCTTCGTATGTATGAATAAGATTCGGAAGTTACAAAATAACGGTTCCTATCAGTTTTTTCTTCTGTTTTTAAGTTGATGGTTACATAGTGGCTTACCTTCTATGACGATTGCTTTAATGTTGCGGCATTCTCGACGCGTCGTTGAGACGTTACGGGAACGTAACATTGCGTACGTGACCGCCATCTTTGCTCCTTTAACGGTGGCGATAACGTAGACCGATCACGTTTTATCGGACGCAGGCCGGACCAGATGACACGGAATGCAACATTCCGCTTCTCTACCTCTGCCCAATGCACTATTACCTCCAATGTTTTCTTTTTTGAATGGGCAATATCTTCCGAGTAGACGATACAGTATTTTGGTTTTATTCTTTTGCCAAGCTATTAAGTATTATGCGCATATATATTTTTAAAACGTCACCAAATGTTATTCAATTTTATTATTCATCACCAACATAAGTTCACAGCCTAATTAATATGAGTAGTTAATTATATCGGTCGTACGCTTGATTGATACTATCAATTTTAAATATAAAATATTTATTATTAATGTACAATCGGATTCACATGGATTCTTTGTGAATATCCATTAGAATAATATCCCAGCTTCAACACTTAACTTTTTCATAAAACTTTACTTGAAGCTTTTGAATACTAAGCAACAATACGAGCATATCATTATTCACGATAATAACGATAAAAAACGCTTGCTTAAAAATAATTATAAATGTGAGTTGCGAGGATTTAAGGAATTTGAAAAATATCACTTTAATAATTTCGTTAAAATTAAAGAAATCGGTTCTTCTTTGTTACATTGTTAAACCCCAAAAAAAATATTTTGAACTCAATTTAGCATATAGACTATGTCCCTGATAGAATATTACATTTTTCGAATAATTTTTCTCTCCGCATTTCAAACCATGTCTCGGGTAATATTATTTTAGAATAAAAGAGAAAAAAAGATAAATTATAAATATAATTTAATAATTTAGATTAAAAAAAATGAAATGTACGAAATGGCCATATGTAAAGTATACTTTTTCGCGCTTCTTTCTGGAAAAAGAACTGAAATTCCCCGAGAAACGAGCATTGAAGCCCGCAAGTTCAAGGCATTTTTTTATGCATAACAATTTTACAAAAACTGAGCTTCATTCTATTGAAACGTAATATGAAATTTACTCCAACACGTGTACTCTTTCGCGTGTGTTATTTAAATAACACATTAACTGCGCACTGGCTATTCAAATTAGATTAAAATGATTCGAGCTTTTTAGCATTTTGAAAGGGCTCAGAGTGAATTATATCGCATTGACCTGACTATTTAAACAAAATGCAAATTAGTGTCCCTAATTAGCAATTCATTCAATTAAAATTACGACCCCGCGGTATAAAATAAATGAAAACTCAAATAATCGGGCGGTGGGGATACATTAACGTTAACACTTGATTGTACGTTTTCAATTTCAGTATTATTAATCGAATTTCGCAATGAAATAAATGAAAATCGTTTTGGTTACAGCGGTGCTATCTATTTTAATAATTGACTCCAGAAATCCTCCCATTCAGGTCACTCTGATGCATTAGTTTGCATTGACTACACATTTATCTATCTATATTAATCTATCAGATTTGTAACGATAACATTCATTGTTATAAGTAAAGCTTTTCTTATAGAAAAAAAGTATCGAAACCCGCATCTTGTAAAGCTCTGCCTGAAAGCTTAAATACTGAACAACTCTTCAGTCGATTACAGGAATCTATGATTCCACGTCCGTAATAACAACACCAACATTATCAGACGATCGATACTTATGTCTGTTGTCACATCATTGTCATGACAATAATTTTTATCAAAATCAACAAATAGGTCAATCGTTTTTGTAATCTAGGTAATTAATTCATATTTATGTATATTTATCGTATGCTATATGCTGTATTGTATTTAAAATTAATGTTTTGAGTGAGCAAATGCTGATAATCTCAATTAATACAAACGATATTTTTTGAATTTCTAGTATAGTTATTCGTTGCAACTGTTAATTTAGTTGATTGTTAACGTATCTCAAATTTGCTGGTAAACATGCATTAATGTAGTTTATGTAAATAGTTATAACTCAATATCTCATGTTGCCGTGTGTTTATAATTAGTATTACAAAATATAGGGAACTCACCGCCGTTCGGTTCCATATTCTTGGCTTAATAAAGAACATACTTCTTCTTTTTTTAACCCAAAACAATATCACGCTTTATATGCTTACAATATTAAGGTATTTCCATATTTATATTAGGAAATAAACTGTTATATTTCAATTCTTATAACATCGTTCCACGATTTGATAATCGGCAGTGTTCGGATGAAATCGTAGAAGTCTGAAATTGAATCAGCAATTATCGTTCATATTCGGGTAAAATCGGATATATTCCTTATCGAGCGATGGTTCATGGAAATGGGGGAGAATTATCTAGTTTTACGCTTCGTTATCAATCGAGCTGGTATGTATAATACTACTTATATGGATGTATCGTATTATTTTTTAATTTAGGAACGAGTTTTTTTGTATAAATAATTGATACGTGCAAGCTATTCAAATAGATTAAAAATGCTAATAATGGTGGCCATAAAAATGCGCTCCTAGTTCTGCGAAAGAGCGCAGCCAGTCTCGTGGAAAACTTCGCCGACGACGTTTCATTTCCGTCGGAAATAATTTGTGTAATCTATCCTAACAGTGGTATGTCTCAATCCAACAAAGGTGACGCGGACTCTCGCACACTAGTTAAATTCTGTAAGCAATTGATATAACTAATTAAGAAATCAAATTTTACAAAAAGAAAAAAAATACTATCGAATCAGCGATAAAAAATCAACACAACAAGTGTGAACGAACGGGTAAACTGTTTATATTAAATGCTGCTAAAAAATTCTGCCAAGGTATCTTAAAACCCTCGACATCCGCTGATGGCTTTGCCTTGGAGAAACTTAATTTGTATTCAATGCAGAAATTCGAATATCGGCCATTTGTTATTAACGTAGATTCATGGCATCATAATTCAGAGCTTTTAAATCATTGTAAGTAATTCACTAATTTGCATTTACGAAGCACAGAATTACGCGCGCTTAACATGCGGTTGCCGTGTCGAATTTATCAATATTTGCATAAAATTTTTGTCTACCATGTCAGCAAGCCAGTCAGGTTGGGTTATTTAAAAAAAAATCCCGTTTTTCAATATGTGACCCGCAACAAAGTGAAGTTAAAAAAAAATACTCACCATTCCTCATTGGGTTCAAAGAAGTACGTATTCTTTCTAAAAGAAAAATATTTAGCTTTACTTATAAGTTAGTTAGTTCAGACGTTTGTCAAATCCGAATTTTCAAACGAGAAGAGTAAATCTCTTTCTTTCATAATGCTGTGAGTATACTACATGGGCTGATAAGTTTCCTGTATCGATACATAGATGGTGTTAGTAATATGTTTTTAAACGTTTTTATTTATTATAAATGAAACCAAAAATAAGCACCGGTGATTATGGTCTAAGTATTATGATAGTTCAGCTCGTGCAAAACGAACTATACGCCAGAATATGGGTCTAGAGAGGCAAGTTGGTACAACGTACCGAATAATTGATGCTGCTGTGTACTCGGGTACTGAGATTTTAGTAGTGAACTCACTTAGTTGTTTGCTGTCGCGGAGTATTTCTCTCTTTGATCATGGTCAAGCGCTTATGTGCATACTATTTATTTGATCAGGACTAAGTGTGTGACCATAATTTATTGCATTCAATTTTACCGTATTGCATTAATTGATTCTGGCTCTTTTAAAATGTTAAAGTAAGTCTTTTCTACTTTGGTCTCGATAATGAATTAACACAGCGCAAACCTTAGCTACAGAGTAATTTAATTTGAACTTCTTGTTTTATTTAAATTTCTTTAGCTATCATAACAAAATAAGTTACATATGTAACATAATGGCATACTATATTTATAATTTATAGTCGCTAAGTGAACGTTTCATTGAGAAATAAGAAGAACAACTATATTATATTAATTATTTCTTTGTGAAGAACCTTATGTCCATTTTCCTATAATTCACGAAAGATATAAAAATGTTAGCAATGACTTATTTCATTGAAGTATCTGGTCGTAACGAAACATATTGTAATATAACCAATCGAAATTATTCCAAGTGATAAATGATGAGGTCCCAATTATTAATTATCTATATATAGTTTTACAAAGTGATGGCTCGATGTTGTATTTTAAGTATAATAAGCAAATAAATATGTCGAAGACGCTTGTATATAAAATGTAAACATAATTAAATTACATAATAATTCATTAAATGATTTATCAAAAAGCTCAATGTCTCCGTAGGATTGTAGGTTCCCTTGCCACAGCGGATTTAAAACAAACCAAAAAGCAAGACTGTATGTCGGATGGATTGGGCAACTATGAAAATTGCTCATGAAAAAAATGTGTGAAGACATCTTACATTGCGGGGATTTATTTTTTAAATTTCCGGATTTATAGTCATTGATCGTGTCTTCGTAGTATAAAGACCCAAATGGTTAGAGTGCCAACCAAATGGTTCACAAAAATTGATTGATCAAATATATTTAATTACATAGTTATAACTATTTTCGAAGCGTTAAAGTATGTAATTATATATTGGAATACTTTTAAATAAGGTTGATAAGTTGTATTTATTTTATAAAGTTCATTAGTAATGTATGTATCTTCAGCCCAAAGTTGATTATTTGTCTCAAACGGTTAGTTATTCGATTTTACTGGTTTATGTATGCCTTTAAATGCTTTGGAATTCTCGCCGTCTAATGTTTGTTAAAAGTTTCGTAGTGAAGCAGTAAATTCAAATAAAATAACTTCGAATCTGAATTATTAATTTTGTCAAACAACTTCTCGATAATGTTTGTTTGTACAGATCGTCCCAGCGATATTGAAACGTCTATTACAAATTTACGCAAATTTAATATTTTACCACTTCAGTCATCTACACATATATTCATTTTACCGTTCAATAATATTACATTGAATTTATTCATTCCAAAAAGAAAGACTATGTAGCTTATTATTCTTTTATAATTTGAAAGTATTTAACTAATTTTAAAAGCTATTTTCTCTGATACTTATTCTTATCGCTTAGTTTAGATAGTTCTAATTAACTGTCACCGTAAATATAAACAACGAATCAATAAATAAATAATCGAATGCTTGCCATTGCATTTAATTATTTATTGTTCATCTGCGTTTTTATTAGAGCATTTCTTTTAGTCCAGTATATTTTCTTAAGTCCGTCTCAAGAAAAAAATTATATTCTACTTAATTGTGTCTTTAATTATTCTCGTTTGATGCCTACAAAGACAATCATTCAAATAGCAATAATTTCAATCATCAAAATGGTGGACAAAGTGATATTCATTTTTGTTTATTGTTATCAACTCGTTGAATGTGATTTAGTATATTTTTTTTTACTAAAAGGAGATTTTTCAAACTGAGAATATTAACCCTTTGGATACTAAGCAACAATATATCTCAGTCTGTTGTACATAGTAGCAAACAATGCTGATAACAATCACTTATGTCAATTTTTTTTAAATAGAACGCAGGATAGTTTTTTGTTTATTGAAATCAATTATGCTCCAGAAATAGTACTGATTCTCGTAAGGATTCTAATATATTGAAAAATATTTTGTTAAATCAGTCAATATTCGTACGCATTGTCAAATTTGTATAGGATTTTTTAGAATAAAACAACGTTTTTCAAACTAAAAATGATTGTATTGATGTTAGTATACTAAAAGCTTTAATATGTAATAATACTTCATGTAATGAAATCATGAAGAGATATTTCTAATAAATAGTTCGTTTCTCCCAGCGTATCTTTAATTTCGATACCCGATTGATGGAACAAGGATTTTTCAAAGCTTGATTGATAAAATTTATTTCATATGGTGAATTCAAATTTTATTTAATGTTTGACACATTGGCGTAAAGTCCTCCTGTATACTGGTTGGGTGCTTTTGTTAAAAAGTTAACGGGTGTTCCCCACTTCTGTCGAATGTGACACGATTCTGTGGAGAAACTTTCCTACCAGACTCGTTTAATATTTACGAGTATTTTCCCTTTCGCCAGACAGATGTCACTACTCTTGTTCAATTTTTTTTTTAATATTTCACGTATTTGAACCAACTATAATTATAATTATTTAGTAATAACACCGTAAGATAAACTTTTCATAATTACATATCTAGGCCAACCAGTAATAAACAAGTTAGTATTGTTTTTGTCCAAATTTAGTTGAGTAACGTAAAAAAAAGTAATACGAGGGGTGTAGAAGCAAGAAAGCCATATTAATTTTCGTATTATCTTATAAAATATCTGAAACAGTTTATTCATATAAAAACATTAAAATATGTAATGAGAATGCCATCATCGAATTCATTTGATTTTTCACGATACTTTGATGGACAGCGGGGCTTTTGCTTTTAACCCCCTCAATTAAAAAAAAAAGAATTTTCGCATTGCATTTTGCATCATGCTACTGACGAGTTAACGCGCCAATTCTTGTCAATGTTATAGGAATTGATCAAAAATATATTACAGCTTTTACTATATACCGTATTCTTTAATCTATTAACGGATTGATATAATTTTTTCCACGTGTCAAATATCGATATATTTAACGAAAACAGCAATTTTAGTAAACGTTGCGTTGTACGTTTGCTAAATGTCACCAGGGTCATCGCGCCATTTCGGTGAGACGTTGGGTGTCCACCTAGTAAAATTTGGCTGGCATAGAAGAGGTTAAGAACACAAGTTTGTCTTTCCGTTAACCGAAAGGTTAGCGTGCGCGCTTCAAAGCCGGAGATTGCTAGGTTAATTCCCACAGTTGCTAGAGATAAAAAAAAAAACTACAAAATTGATTGCTCATTGGGATGAACGTAAGTAACGAAATGCGTTGCTAAATACATATACCTATTGATACACACAAAAACTTGTATACTGTAATGTGACGAAACCAATACTCGAACAGTAATAACTCCAGCTCTACGTATGAGTAATTGTTTTTACCTGAAATGGAACATTAATGTAATTTCAGGCGGAAAAATCAAAATAGAAGAAATTCATTTTCATCTAGCGTTTCATATAATTCATTTTTACTGTCGTCCATTGATTTGATGGACGAAAAATGAAATGTCGAGTGCGGTTTCTATAGTATTTTTCTATCTGAGTAATTTCGTCTTACGTTTTATTTGAAATCCCAACAATTTTTATGACAGATCTGATATGAGGAGGGTTGAGCTACTCTCCTCTGATTTTCCAAGTGCTTTAGACAGGGTTTTCCCACTGACGATCATGTTTTCTCTTGTATTTTCTTTTTATTACACGCTTTGTATTCACATACATTTTTATTTGATTCCGAGATGTCAATATTTGTTGACATCTGTTCCGAGGATGTTATCAAAACATTTATGTCTCGATGACACTGCTTTGCTTTTTAATATACTTAAATATCTTTTAGCAATCTTCATGATATGTTTGTATTAGTCCAAGAATATGAAACCTTTTTTCTTTTTTGTCGATTATTGTTAGCTTTACTGTGAAATGCGATCTTGCTTGCCACATAATACAATTCATAAAAGAGTACCCGACAGATGTGTGCTACATACACGCTATGTCCGCTCCAAAAGTGAAACAAATGGATCTCCACTCGAAATTCCTAATGTATATCGTATTTTTAATCGATTATCAGCCCATAGTTCAACTCATCAAGCGTATACTCTTACATATTTGATTTCTTTAAAATCAGGAGTGTAGGACACTTCCCATTCACCCACGAGTGAAAAAACTTCAATATATAGTCCAAAATTATTTTAATTCTTCTATAGGCATTCTTGTAACCAAGAGGTAATGTTTTCGGATATTTTTTCACCGTTAAATATTGTTAGACTTATTGATAATAGAAGAACAAAAAATACGTAAAACGACTTTATTTTTCCCAGTTTTCCCGGATTTTTATCGACTTTTGTGAACGAAAATCGAAAAATACCGCAATTCCTGAGAATAATTCACTATTCGTAACTGTTTTTGTGCAATTATAGTAAATTATCAACGCATCACCAATATATACTAGCGAAATAGGTAATATTGCTCCAATGGGAATAATGGAATGATCCGAAGGAATGGTGGTAGCCTCGGGGGCATCATAGTAGCATTTAAATTCGATAAAAACATGTCAGGTTGCAAAAAAAAATTTTGTCTCCTAAATTTTCACCATCGTAGAAAGCAACCATATTAACTGTTCATATACCGTTCTACTTTCGACTAAACTTTCTAATATATACTACATGTTAGAACCGATCGATTTTCATTACACGTCGTGTCAGGTTCACTTTCAACTTGTCCAGTGTGCGGTTCTTGCTGCACGTACAAACATTATACCAATTACATACTGTTAAAACAAAAACTATGTAGAATAGAATAATTTTCTTTAAAAACGTGGCGGTGAATTCAATAAGATTGGTAATCACTGTTTCATGACAATATTGACAGACTGCGCTGCGTATTGACATTCGATATCTTTAAGCTATATTCAATTAAATGAACTGTACTCAACGAACAAAAAGATAAAAAAACCTTCTCATATTCATCTAAAATACTTTTTTGACAAGAGCTTTTATTTTTTTGTGAATTAAGTTCATAAATATAATGTCCGAAATGTGTATGCTAACGTTGGAAAAACTTGTTATAAATAAAATATCTACATCCAATGAGACACAGTTGAGTTTATATATTTTAATAAATACGCGTTTAAAAAATGGCAACGAGAATTTTTTTTTATTTGAATTGGCACGATATAAAATTACCATTATTAATACACCAATATTACAAGAATTCTTAAAGATAACCAGTAGTAAGATGCATAACAATTCAATTCGTAAGCTCCCGGTGTTAAATATTTTTCCCATAAAAAACCATTTTATGTATATGCAGTTTTATGGTAATTCATTAAAATAACTACGAAGAAGCATTTCAAATATAAGTACACTTCAGCGAGACTAACAGTAGACGTCACAGATGCTCTACAAAAATAAACCTTAAGTATAATATAATTATAATTTCCGAGAAAATGGCTTCAGAATTTTACTTTTTAACTTTGTTTCTCCTGAAGCATCGTGTTTTTTGGGCTTATACACATATGTCCATCATCACAGTTATAATCTATAAATCAACGATAATGCTAAGTTATTTGGTTAATGTTTCCATTTATATTTTTTTAATTGCTCTCGGAATATCTTCAAAAACATTAAATTCGCTTTTTATACTTCACGATTTATGGCATATTTGTATACCTGCTAAATGCTGAATCATATAAAAGAGTTTTTTTATATATTTATTTTTTTACTAGCTGCACCCGGCCATGTGCTGCTGTGGCTCAGTCTGGTTAAAAATAATGGCGCTGCTTATCAAAAAAGCATGCTTTTACCTGTCACAGGTGTGATATCTATATAATAGTAGGTATATAAAAACACACGCGTATTCGAATGCAACGTTGTGTCAAAATTTCAAAGCAATCGGTGAGGACTATCGGAGATTTAAGATTTTCAACAAACGATCATTTATATTTTTATTTATATTGATAGATAGATTGCAATAGACAACGTCAAGGCTTGTATTTATTATTCAAGGAGTATTTAAAAATTATCAACATACATTACGTAGATATAACAATTTGTTTATTGGTAAGCTTGTACGTATATGAAATTCGTTTATAAATGGTAAATAAAATTTAATTATTTTCCCTTAATTTTATTGTTTATTTTTGCTTTATATTTATAATTATGTTAAAAGTTTAAAATTTTAAATAGAAACTGCTAGTGTGCATGTTGGGGTCGTATTTGGAAAACCTTTTAAATACTCACTAATATTCCAGGCGGTGAAAATCCTGGCAAAGTAGAGGCGTTCTCGTATTATTTCTAGCCAAATCTGACAAAGTTGTGAGGAGTTCATAGTGCTGTGAAACCGCATCGAGAAAGCTCTCATTCTGAAATCATAATATTCACATGCACGACTCCATTTCTAGTTTTATAATGTAGCGGCTTACCTCCTCGTAGACTTCTCACGCTACTTACACGTGTGGAAATATACCTTTTAGTTTTTGGTTAATTGTCAATGAGATAATTATACATAATAGATTTCACAATTAGTTGTTTATAATATTAATTACTGTTGATAGTAATTCAACTGCGTTCTTCATTATAGTATAGGCTACCTCTGGAGAGCATATTGACTGTGGAAAGGAAAAAGAATGTAAGTCTCCGTTTTTTCAAAATAGCTTATTTCGATAAGCACAATTTATGTAACGTAATAAACATTCTACGGGATATAAGCTGCAAATGATATATAGGTGTCTAAATTCAGCTTTCAAGTTTGATAAAAGGATGGCCTATGATATTTGAAACCAGTAAAAATGACATCCACCTCAACATTTTGATTGATTTTTTAAAAATAAGTTATTAAATTAATATTGTATTGAGTAAATAAAGAACCAGTCCTTTTATAAGCTTTTTCTTAATCATTTACACAATTGATACGGTCGTCACGCCTCCGTGATTGTCTGTCACCCGCCAGTCATTGAGTATCTTCCTACGTCATCTCATCATCCTTTTATTACGTTGAGTACATCATGCGGATATTACCCGACGATCTAGAACGGTAATTCTTAAACTTGTTTGTGGCATGAACTCGTTTACGACGCAAAATAAAACTCTTTGGCCTTGGATCACCGTACTGAATGCAACGTTCCTGAACACATTTAATTTCTCGAAAGAGATAATAGTATATTCAACATAATTTTGATGAAAAATGAGAGTTGCATTTAAGCAGGATTTAGATGCTGTAAATTACTTTTCAAGTATTTAAAAAAAAAACTAACAAAATGCAAAGGTCTTTAAATGTTAAGTCGAATTTTCTTAGTTACGAAAACGAAGTAGTTGACGATTCATTTTATTGAAGTTTAAAAGTTTGCTCTCTACAAATACATATTGAATTTTTTGTTTAATATAATATACTTCAGTTAATTATAAGCAATAAAGAATAAAGCAAAAGTGTACCATAAAACAATTTATTGTTTTATCAATTCTCACCTCCTTATGTGCTGGTTTTGCAGTATTGTCTTTGTTTTTGGTATCAAAAAAAGATGCTCACAGATATAATTCGTTACTATAAATATCTGTCTTTATTTTTCATTTATTACCATGTATCTAAAATTGTTTTCGAAGTTTCGTTATCTTAAGTTAGCAACAATAAAACAACGGTTTCTTCAAGATTGTTGTTATTGAGATAGGGTGCGTCGTCTCATAGCTACGGGCGAATCGACGCGTTGAGTTTTTGCATAAAAGTCTAACAATTCGACCCTAGTTTTTTATTTCAAAAGTAAATGCCAAATTCCACTCAAAGCTCTTGGGTAGTCGTTGTTATTTTGAGCTTTCGTTCTCTGCTAACTTTTATTACAACCAGTCTAAGTTTAATTGCTCGTTTTATGTTGTATTTTTTTCGTTTATTATTTATGGCCAACATAGTTATAACTTTTGATGTGAAAAAATAACGAACTTTAATATTCTTGTATGTCAAATATGTTGAACAATATAATATACCCATAAAAAATCACTGATATTTAATACAAATATAAAACTGTATGGTAATTTTATCGTCTAAGAACAGTTTAACAGTATCTTCCCATTTTGTTTTGTTTTAAACTTATTAATCAATGTATTATTCATGGATACATGTAGGTGTGAGTGCTGTCGTTCGTGAATGTAGAGCTTTCAGGCGCTTTAATGCCGACAAACAAAATTTTGATTGTAAATAGCAATTCGTAATTTAAGTTTATACAATTCATATAATTTTAAATTCAATATAGACTTTTTTCAAAAAAAATTACTCGATTTATTAATATTATAATATAAGTGATGAATCTATACTATGTAAATGGATCTTTTTAGATATTCTATATATACATAACCTATTGGGTATTCAATTCCATATCTTTGTATTTTAAAAAATCCAGTATCTGAAAATCTCTCCTAAGCAAGCACGCTTCTTTTTTACCACTGGGGGGACACAGTATCGTATAAAATATTCAGATTTTAGTTATAATGAAATGTATTAAAACATTATTTAATTAACCTTTCAAATTATTTGTACTAATTTATTATTTTATGATGATACCTTTACAATACAAAAAAGCATCAGTAATTTTGTGACTGCCTTGTTCATTTTATCTATTTTTGTTGTTAATTATAAGTATTTCTAATATTTATTTTCACCCAAAAATTTACCCTATTTAGTTAAAATTGATCCGCGCATACTTTTTTAAAATGAATTATGTAAATGCTAGTCGTGATATAAAAATTAAAATGATAAAATCATTTCGGATTCGAACTGTGCTGATAAATTTTCTAAAAGACTTGCATCAGATGCGAGAAGAAGGTTTTCTCAGTAGGGTTGCTAAAAACACGCCGCTGGGAAAACTCCATCAACCTAACCGTATAGGTGGCGACGGTAAAGTTCCCCCGAGGCCTGAACCAATGATTTAATATTATCATATTATAACATCGTAAATATAAGCTTTGTAGCTTTATATTATTGAAGCCTTATTGTACGACAGTATCGACAAGTAATAATTGCAGCTTAAGTGGGCTGATCAAGTTGAAGACGTTGACTATTAATTAATAGTCAACGTCTGATCTTCGTCGATAAAAAAATTGACATTCATATATGTTTTACGTCTAATTTCAAAATTGAGGGAGCTTAACAGAATCTTCTTCTTTAACTAAATATGTTTGTTTATCTATAGAATTCGTCGCAAAATTTATTTAAATCGTGAATTAAAATTTATTAATGTTTATTGAATAGGCAATACCTATTTCACAGCGGTTGTGAATAATTGATTTATAATTTAACAATTATCAAAGTTTTGTCGACTTCTATTTCGTTTATTAGCGAAAATAGGTCCAACTTATGGGGATTCCAATTTAAGTGTTTTTGGGGATCTGTTTTATTTAATAATTATGCAAGCAACAAAATACTGAAATATTTTACCTGTATCCCAATTTGCGACTTTCGATGATAAAATATATTTTTCTCGGTTACTTATTGAGATTATTGTTGCATTGAGAGAAGATTTTTCTTTGTAACGTTTTATTTCTCATATATTTGTTTCCTTTGTTAATCCGCGTCGACATTTTTTTCTTTGAAGTGAAGAAATGAACTGCTCGTATGCTCGCTGCTGTCAGCAAGAGACCACAGCAGTTCTATTTCCACTTGTATGATTTTTACCTATCTCGTATGCACCCTCGGGCCTCTTGCTGGATCTCTTTATTGCCTTTTATTTCTCGATTCCTCGCTTGTCTCAAATGTTTCTTTTGCCTTCTTTCTCTTCGTTGCTTTCTATTTCTCCTTTATCTTTTGATAAAAGAGTATAATCCACTTTTTCTTTCCACTATATCCACTATTCATATGTCTATACACCATGGCGATTACTTCTCCGCGTAGTGGTAGTACTTTGTGCAGTATCGCCATTTGATATTTTTTTTATTATTCTGCACCAATATTTGACGTAAATAAATAAATACTAACATTTAATTAATATTCAAAAATATCTCTGTGCCTATTAAGTCTTCTTTGCCTTGTGATAAGTAAGCGTTTATAAACGTATTACAAAAAATTTAATAGTCATGCTTAAGTCCATTATAAATAACAGGAAATATTATTTTATCTTATTGTTTTGACATTAAATTAGTAAACTTATATTATATTTTATATTAAGCGATGCTAGTGTGTGTAATTAATTTGTATCTCTTTATATATGTAATTGATACCATTCACTTACAAGGGTTATTTAAAATAGATTTTAAACTAAAAATCCATGTGAAATTACAGGAGTTTTCATTAAAGTTACATGTAATAGATAGAAAAATTGAAGCCTGCAATACCGTAACAGGATTAGTAAAAATCTGTTTAATCTATAATACGAATAATGTGTGATGTACATATTATATATCAGAAATGAAATGAAACCTACGAGGGTTAGTAAAAAAAATCCGTACTCCTATTGTATTAAAAGTTTTGTTGGCTGTTGTCTTATCAGACCTACTGTTATGAATAAGATTCAGTAATCAACAATTCTCATTACAGTAAGGTTCTCAATGAAATGGTAAAACCTAAATATTGGATTGAACGCAAAGGACTGAGGAAAGCGCTATCATATTGCATGTCAATGTATATCCACATACCTCTGTCCACGCGGTTGAGACTGGAAACTTTTCGTAATTCTGCCCTTAAAATAAAAATTTGAAAGCATCCTCCATATAGTACCTGTCTTGTTCTATCGTATTTAGTCATTCAAACGCAACTGAAAACGAGGATTGATTTTAAATTAATTATTAAACATAGCAATGCATTTGAAGCATGCAACTCTCAAAACATTTTATAAGATAATACGTAACCTTGTCGACGAATAGACAAATTGTGTTGAAAACCAAGTAAATTATTAGTTAAATTATGTATGTGTATGCTTTCAAAGTTGATTAAAATAAATGCTACGTTCATGGTTGTGATAAGTTTTTATTCGCCCTCGTATCAAACGAGCTTTATTAATAGCATCTTAAAATAAAAAATGAAATTGGTGTTTGTATATTAAAAAAAAAACAATTTGAATATTTAAAAACTAAAACAACACTAGATTTCTGTTTATCTCCATTTGTTTTAGTTTGTGCCAGGTTATCCCAAACATTATTCATATTCGTTAGACTTGTACGATAATCTGGTTTAAGCTTTCGCGGTACATTATTTACGATAGAGGCCCAGCATTATAATTTATCAGGGAATTAATAATAGATACAATACATTATTATTGTTTCGCAATGAGATTTTGACATGTTCATTGAATATTCAATATAGTGAGATTATATTTACTAAAGAAACACTTTGTTTAGGACCCAATTATAATATGAAATTTAATATCAGCTGTATGTAATGGTACATAATCTACATTATTCATTATAATACAGCTATCAAATGTCATTCTTATTGTCTAGTTTGACTTTGAACGACCTGTATAATTCCAGTTCATTTATATATATACATGTATAATTATCACGTAAAAACTGAGAAAAACTATAGAGACATCATCACACATTCACAATAAGGGCAAGATTTTTTCACTGACTGTACATTATGTTTTCCGCCTATCGATTGTTTACTCACTAAAATCATTAGTTCTAAACAAAGCCTTTTTATTTAATAAATCCTCACACCAAAAAATAGTTGTTATCTCTTCTATCAAGAAATAATCGATGAAAAAGTAAAATAATTGCAGTGCATTAAGGTTTATTGAATCAGTTGCCAATTCGAAGCACACGCGCTTCGTAGATCGTGGGCTTAAATCCCGCAGATTTTTTTTCAGGTATTATAATTCAATGGCGCAGCACTGGATAACTAATAAGTTGAGTAATTTTATAACAACTAATGGCCATGAAAAATAATCTGATCCTTTTTTTACATTGATTATAACATATGTATTATATTTGATCACTACTAGTAGTGGACTAGGTCAAAACACTCATATTTCATATGTGTTTGACATGGATGCTCCATATGATGGAGAATCGGAATCAATACACGTGAAATGTGAAATTGTGGGAATGAACCTGTTTTATATGCTTTCGCCTGTAAATGATAAAAAACCTTTACCCTTTTTAATTTTCATAATACTTAGGAATAATAAAGCTATTAGAAAAATATATTTCCGTATTGTGTTCTTTACATTGCGGAGATTCATATACTCCGGTTTTGGAGTGAAAATACTTCGCACTGTGTAGATTCATATGCTCCACTTTGGGGGCAAACATTATACAAAAAAATATATAAAGTTCTATCAAGTAAATGTAAACTACGTCAATATATCAGAAGATGAAGATGAAAAAAATGATAGACATTTAGTTTTTGATTATTATTTATCAGATGGTTTTATCAATTGAACATGCACCTGTGTTTATAAGATTGGTCATATAAATTGGATCAGTACTAATAAATAAAATTAAAAGATCAATCATTAAATAATCTACATTCGAAGTTTTTTGAAATGTTATGGTAATGAATTAAGCTTTTCATGAATCTCGTTAGATCTTGATTAAATATAGAAATGACGAAGTATGTAACACAATTTTGACTTTGTAAGAAATATTCTCTGTCAAAAATGAAAAATGTGCACGTAATATTTTTAGTTTCCAAAGCTTTTACCTAATGGATATACGCCTGGGTTCTAACTCTGGTGACTCGTTTTACCAAGAAAAAACCACCTTCATGATGTGTTTTGTGTATTATAGAAAGTAATCTACGAAAGTGTGTCATAAATCTCTATACTTGATGTACAAAATATGGCAACGTAGCTTCCTGTCACCAATGCCTATTCGGTAAACTGGCTTACCTATCGTAACTTGACAGATGAGTTTTCAGTAATTGTGTAATTATATTATAACTTTGATAATTTCCCTGAAAACTCTTTTGTTTAATAGAATCTAACCAACATATATATTTATTATAATAGATTTACGTAATAATAATCAAATACGATATCTCCAATAAATACTCATTATCCGTTGCAGGCTACAAATAAACCGGTGAAACGATTTATTGTAACATGAATAATTATTTAACATACCTTAAATAATTACGTATTCAAATTAAACTAAATAATATTTCAGTATTTAAATTTAAAAAATCTACACGATTTATGAAATTCTGCACTGTGATAATATGCTGATTAATGGGAATATCTCTGAATTGGTCTCTTATTCATAAATTATTTGTTATGGTTAATAACAATTTGTAAAATAAAATATTTGACTAATAAAAACGGGCTCGATTCTTTAGTTGATGATTAAAGGAAATGTTCACTGAACTCTGTGAATGTTGCGAATATATAAGTATATAATAGATTGTTATAGAAAGATACTAAAACGGAAATAATACTTAGTCTCTTTTGAGGTCTGTTGTAACGGTGGAAAATTTACCGCGAACGATAACAAGTGTCTTACATTGTCTTGAATTTAAATAAAATATCGAATATAAATTATAACTTAAGAACCCTAGGTGGTGAAGAAATCATCAAGCTCGTCATCTGCAAACTATGAAAATTTGCGTTTTGTGCATGCAAATAATAACTAAATAACATTCTATCAAGGTCATGTGGTGCACAGTATTGGGCCGCATCGTGACGCTTTCTGATTTTATTATTGTATATGGAGCTTATTCTTTATTCATTTTTTTATATTATAAGTTGGTTGGGTCTTGTTATGGAAAGTAAAAATGCCTCCACAGTGTAGCATGCAAGCACTTTCATCAAAAAACCGGCGCAGCTGGAAGGATTCCATGTACCTGTAAAATGTTTAACATGCTTTTATACTAAATTTCAATATTTTGTCAGTGTCGTGTTTTTAAATTCGCACGCTCTGTGCCTCCACTTCTCGCGCAGTATGGAGTTTTAATGGTAACATATCAAAGTTTTATGTGCGCCATATTTTATGAGTGCCTTCGGAAATTTACGCAGCATATCATCGCTTCTATGGAAAATGATAAACTTTTATACAAACTTCTCATTATTTATAACAGTTTGCACGTTTTTGACCAGCTAGCGGTTGTGGCCAGCCCAGAGACCGGAAGAAAACCATTCATCAGACGGCAATTGAATGCGGCTATAAAAACTTTTTAACGTACTAAGAACATATCGACCAGAAGCAAACATAAAGAGTGCCTTTTTCCAGGATTCAAAGTTCTTTTATTATTCTATATAATCTTAATTGTCTGCAATATCATTTATCTTATAAAATTAGTGAGATAATACACAAATGAGACTGAAAACTTTCTGAAAAATTTATGTTGGCCACCAAATTTTATATGTACCTTAAAGCTACGTAAATTTTTTTTAATATTTCTACTTTGTATTTGATATAAATATATACCATCACCGCTTCAAAAGTGGATTATATATATCTCAACAGTATGAAAATGACCACTCCTGAAATGGAGAATGTGCTTCTCCGCAGTATCAATACTTGTTTATTACTTTTTTTGACGTATATATTTTTTTAAATTTGTTGTCAGCCAGTTGTTCGACCTATTGAGTATCCAATTCTGTGTCTTTGGATCTAAATAAATCTTACAGTTGTGGGATTGAAAAATAAAAATATCCAGTGTAAAGACGAATTTTAAAAAGATACTTAATAATTGCTGTAATAATTATAATAATTGACTATAATAATTGCTGGTGCATTTTTGTAAAAAAATAATCGAAATATATACATGTTTTTTTGTTGCCGAATAAAATATGTTATTTAGTTCGTTTAAAAAATGTTTCCGATAACTTCGAACGTACTAATCTAGCCTGGAATCAAACGGCAATACGTTACGTGTATACAGCAAACATAGAAACCACTCAGTGATAGAACAGGAACGTTAGTGGTCTTTTAAAACTATTAATGTTTTGTAATACTACAAAATATCGTAGGGTTTGAATAACGATCGGCTTAGATAATATGCATATTTACGAGAACATTAATAGCGAGTTTATCCTACAAATTGCTTGGCGCATTGCCCATCTAGGATTAGCTGCAATTATTTCAATGTTTTGTGCTTTTTGTTTGTATCAAACTTTCACCGTTATATTTAAATATTGCTTTTGCTACTATTTTGTTAATTATCTCGTTGAAAGTTGCGCAATGTATACAATGTATTATACATTATTTTCGGTAAACATATAATTATTATATAATATACGCATACGAAAAGAAAAAAGACGTTGTTTCAATAAAGCATTTTTTTAATAATTACAATTTGTATAGCTTGATACACGCTCTACAAAAAGGAAGTAGTCTGCAAATGCCGTTGATTAGTATTCAAACTTAACTTTTGTTTAAAAAAAGGACGGGTTGTAAAATTTAAGACCAAGAAATAGACTTCGACCACATCAAAATTAAGGTTTTTACTTAACACCGGTTCGGTTTTAGTCTTCGTGCATTTCAAGGTGTGTCCATTTAAAATTTTGACGTTGGCCCAAAGTCATCTAATAAAAGTTTTCTGTACATTAAAATAAAATTAGTTTTGTGTGGATTGCGTCATTTTCCCTTTCGGCAGTCGATGTATAGTATATTTATTCAACATAGTCACTTTCATACTCCAAATCACATGGAGCTTTCCGTTCGCTCATTTTTTAAGCCCGTACTTCAGACGCAAAAAAAATATATAAATATAATACATCTGCGAGATTATAACTCTGACTACACTTCATATTCAAAAATACACGCTTCATAGTGGAATGTGTTTTATATTTAATATCTAAGTGAATTTTGCATATGAAAATATTTAGTTTGCGTGGACTTGTGCATCATACTTTATTCAACATATAGTAGACATTCAAAATCCTCTGCCGTTTGCAAAATAGCACGATTTTTTTCTCTTTCTATCATTTTACCATTCATAATAAATTTATTCTAAATAAACGTGTGTAGTGAGTGGAAAGTGGTGGTTACTTAAATCTATTATATAATATGTATTTTATTTAACTGGATGTAATCGGTCTGTTTTTATTTTTTTTGCATGTCTGGTAATTAAAATAAAGTCCTTTTTAATAATATATGGATATCCACAATATAAAGATGTTTTGACAAATTTTTTTTTACTAAATTTGGTAGAATCTAACCTAACCTAACCTAACATTCTAATCTCTACGCTACTAGGGAGACACAAATGTGTGTATACAATAAATATTGGTTGCAAATTATATTATATTCATAACGTGAAACTACGTATACATATTTATATAAACATTTATGCCATCCCATTTTAATAATTAATATTTTCGACTGAAGGTGCTTGATGGAAATTGATTTTAAATTCTGAATTATTTAAAACTGGTAAACTTCCATATTTCACATATGGAAGTTTACCAGTTTTAAATAATTCAGAATCCATCCCATTTTCTTCAGTCAGAAGCCAAGGTAATAAGAGCAATGAACAATTCAGAATAAAAACAACGATAAATTATTCTTACATATAAAAATTTAAGAAGATGACTTCTAAAAGAAATGTTAAGGGGATATGAGTCTATAAATCGTTCTGGGAAATGTAGAAAGGGAATAAAAAAAAAATCATTTAAACATTACTGTGACGGAAAACCAACCCGTAGATTTGATAGAGTTAATAAAACTATCCCAAACTCGTGAGTTTCAACCGTCGAATCGCCGCAGACAAGAGAAATTAAATTCGGGTCACTCTAGAACGCTGAATTCGCAGTGATTGATTTTGCCCTCCCGTGAAGTGTTGCCAACATAGTAAAAAAATATAAATAAACTGCACCATTCACTCTGTATACTGCAATATAATAAATCAACCGTTAAAAATTTGAAGGTAAAAAAAATATTTATACTTAAACTAAACTAAAATTAACCTTTTGAACCCCAAGCTCCCGAAGGATCGAGCGCTGTGATCATGTTCTCCTGTGTTCCCATATCTTTCTACTATCCAAATTTTAAAAATATACATTTGTTCTTATTTATTTACTGTTCGCTTTAAAACTAATACAAATACATACATCTTGGAATAGTATACTTCTGAATAAGTCTTATATTCAGAAGCAATACACAGGAACATCTCGCATAATTTGCACCAGTATAGAATATATCATTTATTGCTATTTTTACAGGACAACTATTTATGTAGCTGTCTTTAAAATTCAATTGTCTATTCAAAGTTCTCTGGTAGTAACCATATTTTTTTCACTTTATATGTAAATAAGTAATTAGATTTCTATATCTATAAAAAAATTACATAATACTTAAATTAATATATTTTTTTCACGTTGGTCTTTTTGTTCTTTAATCCCAACATTCTACGTATTTTTAAATATTGAGTGAGTTGGCAACATTGGCCCGAACTGGACGGTCGTAGTGGATAATGGATTCCTATATCTAATTTGTCGACCCTCATAGGCCTTAAGCGTTTTCGGAAAAGAGGTCGGAAGTGATTTTAGAGGGAAACGTCATAGTTCGGATGAGGTAATGTAATATACTCAAGTATATAGTGTAATAGTATATTCCCACTGCTACTAAAAGATCATGTGATAACTTCAGTATATATCCAGATCTCTTCTAGGAATATGCAGACGTCTAAATTATTTTCCACAAACGAATTCACAGCTAGGTAGGTACCCTTTATTTTTAACCTTTCCTATTTCTAATTCACTTAATTTTTTATCCATATCCTCTACTCTCTCGGACATATTCACCACACGATGCCTATGTAAGCATTTTTGTGAGACCTATCGGTTTTCTTAGTGTTATTGAAATTGACATTAATATATTCAAATATTAAGAATATATTCATGGATGTCAAAATCAAGTTAAGTTACTCTCTTTAGACATCCACTGCTCGTAGCCAAACCAGAGTTCCGGTTCATGTCCGTTACTCTATCTTACATCTTACAAATTGTGAGTAGTTGCCTAGGTTACTTTAGTATAGAGTATAATACTCATAACTGATCACATTCTTTGGGACTTTTTTTGATTTTTATAAGAAAGATAGACTTTAAATAGAGATATAAGTTTGTCCTGTCTACTGCTGATTTTAAACATATTTACTGTAGTAAAATGGTATTAAACGCTTTAGTGTCTAAAACTTGTATATTTTATGAAAGCATAAAATACTGAAAACTGAAAAAAGCTCATAAACAACCACTATCAACTTACATATTTAATTAATACCGTATGTATGTTCAAGAGGCTTTTAATTAAAATGTACAGATTGAATTTATGTTATCTTAATACTGCTTCGTACATATTAATGTTTTTATAACATTAAATTTTATCTACTATATTGCAATTAAAATTATGATAAATATTTTTTACATAAGCATACGTAATATTTATGAGGGGTATAGTTAGGATCATAGGCTTTATTTAAATTGATACAAATTTGCAATATACAGAATCGAACTCGATAGATTCCTATTCATAACCATGAAAATGTTAGCAGCTTTCCGTGAGCTTAATAATATAAAATTTAACACGTTTTTAAGGAATATATATCAAAAGTTTTCCGCATTTTATGTGTGTGCAAAATATACTGCGACAGGTAATATGTCTTGCCTTTCATAATTCTTGACTATATGAAGAAATTCTGCGGTAATGTCCAATAAAGGCACACCGCAATTTTACCTGCCCGGAGTTTTATTTTAATTATGTTCCTGTTCCTTGCTATATAATATAAATAAGATTTGATGTGTTTAAATTAAAAAATGGATATGCTTGGACATGAATTTTAATGTAATAATTCCGCACATAAATAATCTTGGAGGTTTTAATTTAGCATGAAAAAGGTACGTCGCACAATGTACAAGAGGGCGTCGCAACGATTGGTCGCAGATCCTTGTAAATACTTGAAAAAATGCATTTTATAATGCTACTTATTAAGGTTTTCGAAGTCAATTAATAGCTCCTTTAATTTTTCATCTCAGTACCCACTGACTTTTGATATCGCAGTCAGCGTCTCAAATTCTACAACTACGTGAAAATGTAATAATCTAAAAATGCTTTACTAGAAATGGAATCAGCTATCGGGTAATAAAAAACCAATGTACATGAATGGGAATATGGCAAGATGATCGAAAACACGTAGAATGTTTTATGGGAAATTCTACTCTCCTATCGAAACTTCCACATTGTTTTACTAATATACAATAGTTTAAATATTGAGGATAAGCTATACGAAATAGTAATAATTTTAATCATGAAAGTTATAGAAGAGTTAGATAAAACAGTAGGAGACATAAGAAGTGAAATGAGAGATGTATCATTTCTTTCGATCCCTCGCTTAACACGTTATTAATAAAATGCGATGTTAGGTGTACATAATGATCATTTTCTTGATAAACTAAACAGTTGTGTTTTAAATTAGACATATCATTATTTTGGTAGATATATTTTTAATTGTATTATTAGCGGTTTTGTACAACCTAAAACTATATAATAAAATTAATATTACAGATAAGCATACTATATAGTGTATCTTTTTCATATTGAAAAACGGTTCATTGATGTGTTTGCATCATCAGTTTTAATATGCAGCTTAATTAACTCTATTTTCATTATTAACTTTAGGGGTCACTTAGACTTTTGCTGCTCCACATTGCCAAATAATTGTAACACATAAACTTATTATGTGTATTAAATTATGTGGAAAACAATACAATATCTAGCTAGCGTGACTACAACCCGAAAAACTTTGATAATACACTAGTGAGTTGGTGTAAGCAGAGGTTGATGGTGATTTCTGCTGTTGGTTGCATTAAACGAAATATTTTTTCAGAACTGAAAATTTTCAATTATACGTCAACATGGGTCCGCTTAAAAACAGTGGCGCTCTGTGGATATACATTTATTTCGTATAATTCTTCAAAGCAAGGACACAAGCGTTGTGAAAAACGAATAATTCCACAAAATCCACATCCGCGAGGAGTATGAGAGGGGGACGAGGGGACACCGACCAATTAAATTTACACAAAAAATGCTTTATCCTGAAACTTTGTGCGCGATTTCATTTTATGTGTCGTTCTTTTGAAACTCTCGTGTTTATCTACATAAATCCAGAGAGAAAACACCTTTTCTTTGTATACATTTTGCCACTTGATAGCTTTCGCTGGCGTCGCGAGCTTTCAGTAATAGTTCCTTAAAATCTTTGTTGGTACGTACCAACTTATTTCATTAAATACCAACTTGAAGGTTCATATTATCTAGTCAGTAAAAAAGCACCATATTTTCCTGAAATTTTGCTCACCGTCAAAACTTTTATTTTTATTTAAAACTCTACCATAATTTTCAATTAATATCTACGTCATATGTAACGTAAAAATAATGTGAGGAATACATTACGAACATAAAAAAGAATTAATTAAAAATTAGTGGCTTCACAATTTTTCAGCTGTATATATAAAGTCTGGTTGTATTTAGCAGCATTTAGTCTCATATTAAATAATATGAAATTATGAGGTCGAGCTTTATGAATACGCATTATCACTATGAAATATTTTCAAACACACATAATATATGTCTTTTAATCGTCATTTCGACTGGGTTTTTTGTACCTTTTCGATTTTATAAATAACACTCTCGCTGTTATAAAATCTTATCAAGCCTAGCAAAAATATATGTATTTGAAAGAATAACCTTCCGACCGTGAACCGACAGTGCTTGTGCTTCGAATATTACATTTTAATTTAGAATTTTATATTCCATACTTAGTTTTATATAATACCCATTTGAATGTCAACATAAAAGAATAGCAGTTATCTTTACGTAATCACTTTGACTGCTAATATATTCCATCTGAGTAGGAACGAGTTTAGACGTAGCTAATTTTGTAAATTACAAGTCACATATCTGAATTATTTCATCTGCGAGTTATTTATACCCTTTTATTTGTGATATTATTTTTTCATGTGATTTAAATTCTATGACAATGCAAAAAAATCTTAGCTTGTTATTTGGATGTTATTTTAAATAATCGTCAATATTTAATCGCATTAATTATAGTGTTGGCTATTTGGTGCACATCAAAAAATCGATCACTGGAATTTTGCAAACATAGATTATAACTGAACAAAGTTATTTATACCAATTATATATATTTTTATTTTCACA
>JAGVSQ010001066.1:0-31928 GCA_022683975.1 Rhyacophila evoluta | reverse complement strand
CGTCTTGACAGATTATTTTTCACGAGAATTGTTCGCCATACAATTGCTCAACCCAGTGGCCATCCAATCCTGCACTTTTGGATGTTTTAAATCCGACAGATGGGGAATCAAACCCGCATTTGTCGGATTGCTAAGCGCGCATTATATATATTTTTAAAAAAATTCACCTTTCCTACATGTTTTTGTTCCGTATATAAAGGCAAAAAATTGGTTTCGTCCACTGAATAGGGCATTTTCAACTGATTAATTATTGGCATATCTATATAACAGCTTTTATTGCCTACTGAATAATTACAAAGTCATTTTCATTAAAATATATATAACGATATCATCCTTATTTCAATAGAATACCATTAAATTCAGACGTCCATGCAATTAATTCTAATTGTGCTAAAAGACCAACATCAATATTTACAGGGCCGAGTTGTGCTAATATCTATATTAAGCACCGCACAGGGTGCTTAAGTATGATGGGCCCCTTTCATAAGAAAATTTTCCAGTGTTTTCTACGTCCTATATTTGCACAAACAACACATTTAGAAAAGTAAATGATAAATCAGTGGAGAGATCAAAAAGCTTTACGCACAAGGATACTTTTTTACCTACGGTGCGGGACTGAATACAGAAATATTTCAATAAACAACGTTTCAAATATTGACAATAAATTAAATTAACTCTTGTTATAACTAGAAGGATTTGTCACCTGCACGTTTTTTCATGAATAGGTAAATATAATAGAAAATAGACAGAGAAAATATCACGCTATTTTTATAAACGCCGGAGGATCATAATAGAATTTGTATACGTCTCGAAAATTGAAAACGATTTAGAAAACACAATTGTACTGTCAATTTGTTCATTATAAATATCATTAAACAACATCGGATAAACGTGCAGTAACTTTTTTTATTTTGGTTCATTATTTTATTTTCAAAACATGGTCCACAGTTGGATTGCTGTGTGGTTGACATTTGGCCGTCCCTGATCTAAAATATCTTCGAGCACAAGCGACCTTAAGTCAGCAGCATACAATAACGATTGACAATATGGCAACACCACGAAGAACACTGTCATAATTTTATTATTTATCATCGAGTGGCAACTGGCAAGTAGCAACACTGCTCGCGAAGTAAGGGGCGTGCGACCCAGAAGCGAGGGCAGCTCAGGATATTACGCCGCCCCGGGCGACTCCTCCTTGCTTATTAAATATATTTCAAAGAGAGGAATAAAATCAGGGGATAAATGCCGCACCCCCGCGAACGTAACGTGCGTTTACTTTACGCGAAGGTGAATATGATGTATTTGGCCACGCATTTTTTCAGATTATATTTAAATCGTGAATTCTGCCCTGTATTGATTTTTGTGTCCCAGATGAATCTGAGAGAAATCAAAATCAACGGTTGATTTTTATTCCAAAATACACAACGATCCTACGAGTAGTAATGCCGATACGGAACGGAATAGTTGTGTTTAACGAATTTGCCTCGATTATTAATATCTTCCACCTGAGTAAGCTGCGTTTATATGAATATAATTTTATAAACATCTAAAACAGGATCTCCGTAACTTTCTTAGTAGACTTCTTTTTTTTACTTACCTCGCTCAAATTCTCTCTTGCGTTTATTTTCAGTACCCTAAAACTGAACTGTATTAATATCCCAAATTTCTCAGTAAAGCCATTTTAATTAGCATTACACACAATAGCATTAAGGCTTGTCTCTCTTTCTCTGCCATATCCGTTCCCATATGCGGAGCATATGGTCACCACGTGACGCATCCAGAATTCTCTGTCACCCCCCAGCCGCCTCGCATCCTTCCAGGTCATACTGACACTCTTCAGTTCCACTGAGTACAACTTATGGATAGTACCCAACAGTCTTCCAGGTTGCCGGAACCCCACGGGTTGGAAGAAGAAACAAGCAGGGACCAGATTTTCCGGAGGCATCCGTAGTACATGGCCCAGCCAGTTCAAGCTCCGCTGCATGCATTTTAGTGTGACAAGGGGTTATCTCGTCAGCTCCTTTATCTCCGACTTCCTTACAAAATCGGTCCACTTCACCCCCAGTATCCGACGTAAGCATCAGTTCTCGAAGCTCAATATAGGATATCCCAAGCTTTTATTAGAGGCCATTCGCTACCGTACAGCAGCACTGGCAGGATGCATGCGCTAAGCCACTTACAATTGGTGCAGACTGAGCACCGCAAGCATTGAATTGAACGTTACTCCAGTCATCGCAGGGCAAATGTGGAGCTCTTTATGCGTGCTGCTATCTTCAGCAATATGAATCCCAAGGTATTTGAAGCTATTGACCCGTTCAATGATCTATCCCTCGGTAGTCAAAGCCCAATCCGGGTCGTGACAGGTGCGGTTGCATATCACATTATTCTTCCTTGCATTTATTCTTAACCCAATATAAATTTATAGAATACGATCTGTCTATTTAAGATTCATAGTTTTCTCTTAACTTTTATATGAACACAATCTCTAATCTAAGCACACGTATCATCTATTCTACCACTGAATATATTACATGTAATAATGGAAGGTACCAGCGCCAAAACTGTATCTACAGGTTTCCCAAGGCTGGTAATGTTGTAATGTAAAAATAAATGTAGTAGAACCATGTGACTTCCCATCGATCGATTACCCTGATAACAATCACAATCACAATGACGTTACATTAAACAAAACACTTCACAATTTACCCATGTATCATGGTAATACACACCAGTAATAGGAAACCCCATTTCACTCAATAGCTTCTACAATTTTTTTTAAATATTTATTTTATCCTAAAATCATATCCTTAAAATTGACCAGGAAGATGCATTTATAATTGTTTTTTATTTAACAAAACTCGGTATTATCAACAAGCGTACTATCTTTCATATGTATGATGCTCGATATTAAAAAAAAAACTAGACGGAACACGATCATGGTTAGCATTGCTTCGCTATATAATTTGTTTATCGAATATACAGGGTACTTCAATTCTGTTTTTCCATAATACAGTAATAATATTGCTTTGATTTTCGTCTTTTGAACATTCGACAGTTGATCTATTCGACATACTAATCCAAAAGCAACAATATCTCGCAGTTATCACGAACGATAGTATGCCGTTATTTAGCAGTTAAGGGGTTAAACAATACATACGGCGGACCTAATATATGTTAAAATAAAAACACAGGCGAGTCCTAATCATTCGAACTAAATCAAACATTAATACATATTGTCCCCAAAATATAATAACAGCTCATAATAAAAAGTGCAGTTTTTTTATTTATTATTATGCCAGTTACGAGATTAAAATCAATGACATCCGGTACCAAAGCGCGTGTTCTTACCAACTCGGCCATTGACGCAACGCCACAACATGAAATATATCGAAAGATTGTTTTTCATAAAGATTGGACATCAATAGCTCAAACCATTACGTCTTCAGTTCTGTATAAAGATATTGTACATTTTTTACATTCTAAGCAATTGGATAACGATCAACGTTCGCGAAAATTATGTAATCGATACGCGTAACTTTCTGAGGGGACAAAGTTAAAAAAAATTGAACCTTCTTAGTAAGATTAAAATTCCCATAATATTCATAATTAAAATCCAGATGATTATTATCTGCAATCACAGGAAACATTTTTTCAGTTTAGACATTTGAACCTAATTCGTTATTTCTCAATAATAATAATGGAAGATAATATCACCCATCATCCATTATTTGTCGCCGGTTGTGTGGGGCGTATACCGTGATGTGCCAAACATGAAGTTCTGTTAATTTTAAACTAATTCATGTTTAATACCAATAAATATATCTGAGGCGATGAATAAATTGTCTACGCGGTGAATTGCAGACGATCAGTATATTCAAAACTAATTGTAATTAATCGTGTATATATTGAAATTGATCAATTGTTTCTGGCATGCACAAGACATGACACTTCCTCTAGTTGAGTATTGAAATGAGATAAATAAATAGATATCAAAATTTATTTAAAAAATAATTCATTTAGCCAGTCAAATACGAGATAATATAAAGGCTGACAGATTTGAAATGTAATAATTTATTTAATTAACAGACATACATACATGGTGTTACAATTGACCTATAGAGAAACTATAAATATCAATGGTTTTCGACAAGTCATGGTTGAAACTAATTTAATTTCTTTAAAAACGCCGCACAAGCGTCAACTCGTATATATGTTGTCGTTTCAATTAAAATGTGTACGTGGGTCAGAGATTTCATACCACTGATATAGATTATAGAAGTACGTTATGTTTCATAGATGAATCCACGACAGGTGAGTTACAATCGAAAAAAAATACAAATTCCAAATCGCAATTCAATTATATACCATATGAAGTCTATCCAAATATGAGATATGTCTCTTTCAAACACATTTCTTTCTCCATTCCGTCGATAGGACTAGAATAATTTCATTTAGTTACTTTCTATTACTGTATCTTTAACTAATGCTACCCGGCGATGGATAGTAAATGACCAACATTTATACTATATTTCTCCAAATAGTTTATCATACTTTATGTATTCACCATCGGAACCCCAATAATTTCAATGATTTAATTACGAATTAAAAACATTGATCAATATCAACAGAAATAATTATTTTGTATTGAATATAGGACCGGAATATACGTGTATGTATCAGATAACATTGATAAATGTAATGGTAGCATCCATCACTCGTATGAATGATGTCATTACACCTCAGAGAGGAATAGAAAGAGTGTTTAAAGAATATGCGCCTCGACGTGTCGTCTCTTTTGTTTCTACATTTCTTACACTTATTTCATATTATTTGATTTTCTATTCACAATAAAATGATTTTTATGGCCAATTGCAATAATTAATCTAGCAGATTTTTTATAATTTTAATTTAAAACATACGTACGACGTAGCACATTCGGAAACCATCAGCGTATTTGAAGGATAGTAAGGCAAGTGTTAAAGGAGCTCTTTGTGAAATCATTTCACAATACTTTTTTATGCGCCTTAAATTATATATAAACTATATTCTTAATTATTATATATGAAAACATTGCTTTTAATTTCATGACATTAAAATAACATATCCTAAATGAGGCGCCAAAGCTTCAATAAAAAATTGTAACACAGAGAATCTCGCGAGTGAGTGCAGATACAAACCGATGTACTATCAAGTGTCTATACACTAGTACTTTTGGTAAAATGTTTTATGGGTGTATTAAAATTCAATCTGGGTATCAGAATGGGGCCGATTTCTCACACGTTCAACGTTTTAAGTGTCGTCATTTTATTTTTGCCAAATAATGAAACTACAATAATTGAAACCCATTACTCTCTCTGATATATCCGCTCCCTACGCATATAGCCAACTACCTGCTACCTAAGCTGCATTGCATCTTCTCAGGTCATACCGACACCGTATCGTCTAAATCCCGCCAGTCATAAGAGGCGAGAAGTAACCAGGCTCTACAGAGGCATCCGTAATACACAGAAACCTATTACACAAGGAGAGAAATTATTAATAATCCCATAGCCAAATTAACCATTGAGATTCCAGAAGTCATCTTTCACGGAGAAAACAATTCAATAACACTGATCCGACAACATATTGAGAGATTATGTATGAAAGTATTATGCATTATATTTATTTTATCTGTGTGCAAAAATCTCAGAATGCATTTTGCTGTCGCCAACAAAAATTATTGATAAGGCGAGATTGCGTAAATTACGATCAAAAAAATTCAGAAATACCACTTCTATTAAGCCGGAGATTGCCATAAATCAGAAGACTGGATTATTTAAGTGAACTACTCCAGTCTTCCTATTTTGCGTGAATTGCTGACGCCGTGATGTCCCAGATCGCTTTCCAGTCATTTATCTATTCTGCGAGTTTACTATTGGTATCTATTGCACTTACACTTACCGTAGTCTAAGGATTTTCAGTACAAAACTATGATTACGATTGAAGCAGGCCACATCTTAGTCAGTCCGCGCTGACAGTTGTGTACTGTCAGTCCGATCGATAGGCTCATTTTATATATCGGCTGTGGAAGACGTAATCCACAGATGATTTTTTTTACAGGAAGCACAAACAAACGTTTATTCAATAATTTTGAGTCAAAGTCAAAACATTACATAGGCACAACCTCGAAGTACATGAAGACTAAAACTGGTGTTTTATTTACTCTATAATATGAATTTAATAAGTTATTTAAGAAAAATAGATTAGATGTTAGCTCTTTTTCCTGGTCGCTAATTTCACAATCCATCCTGTTTTCAAACTCAAAAGTTAAATTTAGACACCGATTCGGCATTTTCAGCTTATATTCTTTTGACAGAACGTAGATTAAGAAATAAACATTCCGATTATTGAATAAAAGCTATTTTGAAAGATTGAGGGTAACTTCCTTTTTTCGTTCAATGGTCGAATTATCATGCTCATGTATGGCCTGTCTCAGTCCTAATCATCAGTTTGATTGACAGTCCCCGAACTGCAGACACACTGTAGGTGTATATGGATATCATAATACTGCGTTTTTCTTGCAATTCAAAATGGACAGTCTTTCATAAACTGTTAGGTAATGATTTTTATTTAAAGAATTTATTTTTATTGTTTTTGCGGAGGGACTTTTACTTGATATCCTTTGCTCTCTCCTGTATAGAAACGTCTAGAAATCGAAAAAATTAACCTAACCTAATATGACTTACTTTTATGTGCGTAGGAGATTTGGATTAGGTTTATATACAGGGGTAATTATAATAGAACCGCAGAATATATAATATAAGTAGACATTGTGAATGACATACACAATGCAAACTGAAGTTATATAACCTCCTATAAAGAGAGAAGTATCTCCACGTAGGTTTGGAAGACTTAGATGGGCAGACCGTCCAGAAGAAATAAATTCCGCATAAGAATGAATTTATCCTGCAGGCAAAACGGTCGCAGGTCCAGATTTTAATAGTTGGATGGTGTCAATAAGAAAGCTTTATCTCCTGTAATGTTCTTCAAAAATTCTAAAGAAAAATGCCACAGTTTGATGAAAAATATGAGTGACATTTCAAAAACTATACGAAAAGGAGTAAAACCATAACTGCGTTTCTCGCTGATATGACGAACAGCAAATCGTTTTTTGTAGAATTCAAATGCTCAAGTCATCTACGATGATTACGCGTCGATTATACACAACGGATCCAGTGAGTAGATATTTAATCGAGAACATTTTGTGGAATCTATCCGGGTTAAGACAGTGAGAAAAATATTATTTTTTTCGCTTACGCACATCGGTTGTTTTGTGAAAAAACTACGCATGCCACGTCGATTATGTTTATTATAAAAATATCTATTTTGATAGGTGCGACGTAACACGGCGTTACGAAAACAAACATAGTGCTACTTACGATATTACAATATTTTTCTTTTTCCTTTATACTATAGAAAACTCGTAAACTTTACAGCCATCAAATAAAGTGTACGTATTTTTTAACACAACACTAAACTGTCAAAATACAATAAAATTTTAATTCGTTTTCGCTTTCCATAAAATTCTTCTTCTCCTTTCACAATATTTTAGAACTTGCTATTTGCTCTCGTCAAGTGGCGCCTTCAGGATTCTCTGTCACGCTGAAATATATTACTACATTATACGTCCACCTTTTAAAGAGTAACTTAATAAAAAAATGGCATTGGTTTGATAGAAATAGCAATAATAATGAGAAGATTACACCGTACACAAACGATCCTAAGTAAAAGCTTTTGAAAATGTACGCCAATATTTTTTTATTCTTATTTACAACAGACTTAATCACTCGACAAGAAATTACACACAATTTTCTTTTTGAACGGCTTTCAAATAACACGGCCTGAGAAAAGAGAACCGATTATTTAACACTGTTTTATTTTTTTATTTTAACACGGTTTAATAATCTAAAAATCTCTCTTGACCAAGACATGGTTTCAACGTTCACATCATATTATATCCAGTGAAAATTTGGATTAATTGTAGATTAACTAGAAAAAATGTTACACATTCGTAGAAAAAACAGTATAGAAAAAATCAGTAATTTGCATTGTCACCAAAAAAACATCAGTAAACAGGCACTTTTATTGTCTAGTAGTGACACTAAATAACTAAATGACTATGCTAATTGATATTTAATCTATATAAATAAAAATGTTTTTCACCGATTGCTTTGAAATTTTGACACAACGTTGCATTTGAATGCGCGCAAGTTTTTATATACCTACTATTATATACATATGACACCTGTGGCAGGTAAACTCATACATTTTTTGAAAACAGAGCCACTAGTTTTAACCAGACTGAGCCACAGCAACTCACAGCCGTATACAGTTAGCTGTTTCATTATTTTCCATTTAAACAGAGTGAAACGCAGAAACGCGTAGCCGGGCACAGCTGGTATTAAATATATTCTGAAAAAAATACTTTTATATAAATTGAATATTCACTAATTCTAAGTACAAAATAAGTATAATATATTTGGTTGGAACATATCTACATCATTGTTATATAATATTCAGCACCATATTCTTTTTGCGCGGCTTATTTTTGCACGGTGTCCTTTGGAGCGTAAAGTGAGAAACGGTCAAATGGGTACATTATAATATAAGCTAGTAAATTCTGGAACCACGATTTTTTTGTTTGTTATGTTTACTATAACTGCCACAACGTAATGTATACACGGATTCTAGCATAACCCGAGCGATATTAAATAAATACCTATCTATCCACGCCTTGAAAAATTTGATAGCTTTATTCGGTGAATTATGTATTCACCATTTCGCTCGCGTTCTAATAAGAACTTATAGCCCTGCCTCATTCGTATCTCGCAATAACATTGTAGCTGACGGAGCCATCACACAGATTAACGTGCTTATTATCATCATAATGATTCCCAAAGTTTTACAATTTTCATAAATCACCGTGAACGTCGTTTTCATAATATTATAACGATAATACTATAATGAGGAAAGTCTGCATTCAATTTGTATGCAAAACGCGTGCGGTTTATGCGATAATAACTTACTCGCGAACGGCCGACCGCCTTTGTTCGGTGCTTATTATTGTCAGTTTTATCACTGTGGAGTCTAGAATGCCGAGCAAAACACATAACCGGTGAGCATTATTGCAACCAGATTGTCGTTTACTGCAGAATATATTAAACAAAATATTCAAACACAAAACATTATTGAACCATACGAGAATATTTGAGCCCATCAAATACCGTACTCCCTCGATCATGAGACGATATCGACCGTATTTTATTAAAAGATAGACGAAACCGTTCACTACAGCATTGTTTCCCAAACACTTCATACCACCGCCCCTAAATCACAAAACAATAATCCGCGCCACCCGAAAAATTAATTATTTTAAAGTCATAAAAAACAAGAAATTCCAAATGACAATGAGTCTTCAGCAACCAAAAAAAAGAAAGACGAGATATTTTAAGTAACATCCGATAAATTACAATCAGCAAGCTTCGAAGTTTGGGAAGCACCGTACTACAAGACTGCTCTGCACGAGCTTTGAACCTGGTTCATAGTTAATTGAGTGATGATTTTCGTCGATACCCCATTGTTTATCACAAATTCGGTTACCTAGGAGTTTGTTTAATCCTCGAAGTTAAAAATTACAATATGTCTATCTCAGATAGCATATGATATGGGTTTTATTTTTAACACACAACATTATTACCGGGCTTTTCTTGGGATAGATTCAATTTATTCTTTATAAAAATTAATTTTATCATCCCATTATAACAAATTATTTCAATGTAAAATTATAAAAAGGCACCCTTCATATTCAGGCGACCTAATGTGGTGCACAATATGGACATTAAGGCGGCGCGGCCCTGCTCCTAGCTCACCATAAAATGGCGTAGTTTTTGTTGAAGTTAGAAAATTATAATTCGTAGAAACTAAGTCGCAATGACCGACTAAACCGAATACCGGTCGAACCGACTTGAGAAGCTTTTCCTTTTCTGCCGACATATCAGGGCATTCCCGAATGATGCAATCAGCATCATACAATTCGTCTCATAATCAAGTAGGAGATTTTATACGGCCAGGCTATAACAGACATTGTAAGCAGAACCACTGTAACCAGTTAAAAAAATGGTTAATCCAATAGTTTGGAAGATTTTAGTAATAAACTAATGTATTTGTATTCGAGAGGGATGCAACGCCAATATGATATAAAATCTAAAATGGGTGTAGTTAATCAGAAGACGTCCAAGCCACAAATTGCTTCGAAAACAATATGACAAAGACACCCAATCAGAAATATTCACCCAGAAGAAGTAATCGGTGTTTTTTCTAATCCGCATACTAACAATTAACAAAAAATAATTTCTACAAAACTTCCACGTGGTTCAAACGTTTTCGGCTTTGAAGTTTAAACATAACGTTACTTAGTTAAAAATAAATTGACAATACCTATTCTAAATTATAATAATTATCATAATGCCACTTTCAAATATTTTTCAATAAATAAATGCATATATTGTTTTATATATAAGCGTCATACGGCAAGCGTGATGACCTCTTCACATGAATTACTTGACCATTTCTTCTCTCCAGTCTCCATTTTTTCAATTAGCTTTTTTATCATTATATTTCTTTTAACTTCAGCACACTCAATAAATGCGTGGCAACCTAATTGGGTAATTTATATTTACTCCCGGGACATTCTCGTCTAATAAAGTAGTTCGATTCTCAATATCAGAGCTCCGGGATACGCTTGATTAAGACCAGGTTTAAAGACGGGGCGGGTGGATGCTAGGCACATTAGGTAGACATATTTATTAATGTATATTTTATTTTGGTGTTTCTCTTAGATTATTACATGGTTTTATTTACTGTAGAATTTACTGCGTAATTGTCATACTTAATAATAAACATTAATTTGTTTCTTTAAAATTTCAATCACGATTTTCTCTTGCTTGTTACTATGTGGCTTGGGCGTCATCTGCTTAGCTACATCCAAATAATTTTCATTCGTATCCACCGTACTCTCTATTTCTGAAAAAGTGTGAACGACTCGACGAACGACGCTGAGAAATATAATTTTATGACAGACCTAGATCGTAAAACGTATTTATTAATATAGAGGTTGAAAATAACGGCGTGTTCATAAGTGTGCGTCGTAGGAATCAAATGAATATAAATCATAATACGTACTCTCCTTATCCTATTACTTAAGTGCGTATTCATTCGGTTCATAAGGGGCCAAGTTTGTGCGCGTGCACAGTCGACCATATATTTATAATATACAGTAAAACCTCGATATAACGGACATCGGATATTACGAAAAAAATATCAGTAAATAATTGAAAGTGCAAGCATCGGAAAATGTCTGGAAGAATTTATGGCCAAGATGCAGGCATTGATTTAACCCCTTCATCAGTGAGTTAACTCATTATGCCCACGCGTTTTTAACACTCAAATCTTTCACTTGTATCAATTCAACTAATATCATAAAATCAATCAAACTGGATACGCCGATTTTTAAGCAATGCGTTTTCATTTCCAAAAAACGAATCAAATAAACTGAAATGTTATTTCAAATTGATAAGAATGTGTATAACATTACCGCATGTGGCCGCTCCCATTTCGGAATCAAAGAAGCATTTGAGAACAAAATTTGAACCCGTAGGACTGATCTATACGACATTTTATGTATTTCCGTAAACACCAATATAAATAATCTTAAGTTTCTTTACAAAACGTAATTATCATAAAGAGCACCATAAGGAAAGTTTTCAATATTAAAGTCAACTTTTTTTTCTCATTTTTTTTCATAATGTTTACGAATTTTTCTAGCCTAAAGATATGTGATATAATTAAAATGACTTTCACACACCATTAATAGATCTATCTAGTATTATATTAAATGAAATGATAGCATTTTATGAAAAAAATAAAAGAATGGCTTTGATGAAAACAAGCCGATAAGACGCACGGACGTACATCTACGTCCATACTACTCAAATTGTTAAAAGGGTTAGAAGTTACTGATTTCCGAAGAATAATACAGGAAAATAAGTAGCTTAATAAAATGTTTTACAGTATTTAGAAGTAGACTAAAGTGAAAAAGCAGATGTTATCGTCTTGAAGAATTTTATAACATTTTCGTAATTTTAGACAGTTGATTATAAAAGAACAGCTTACTTACTTCAAAAGTGCAAATAAAACTTGATTCTTTTCTTGAAACTGAACTGGCCATATATTGTATTTGATGTAACATTATTTTCAACACATAAAAAGGGAGGAAATAATTTCAAAATTGAATAGGGCTTAATAATCAATTTTTCAATTAATAACGGCAGACCTATTAGAATAAATCAACGAAACGATAAAAATCCAATTTCCTCTCGACGCAGCACTGCGGATAAAAATTCGAAATCATTATTAATTGAAAATTATTTTGTGTCGAGAGAAAGAAAAAAAACGAATTCTCCTTTTTGCCTAATACAACATAATTCTTTTTTTACGAAAACTAGGACGCTGTGTCTCCCACTCCCTTCGCCAACCCTCGGGAAACCACACTTCCCTTCACCCCTAACAGAAAAAAATCTCAGGATAGAAAAATTTACACCATAAAATGTAATATTTGTGTGTATGGATGTGTGTATTATTTATATTAAGATTTTAAAACAAAAGACTACGCGGACTGGAATGAGATGGTTTGACTTCGTAAGGAACTCGAAGATAAGTGAAAAAGCAGTTCCCTCCTACGGTAATAGTCATGCAGTAATGTTGAGAACTGACTGAGACACATGCTGTGGAAGCCTCCGGAAAGTCTGAATACTACTTGCCTCTTCTATCGATCGATGGAAGATGAAAAGTGATCGGCGGGTGACAGAGAATCTTAGAAGCGCCACGCCGTGGCCATGTGTTGCACATAGGAAATGGATATTAATACAGTAGAATAAATGTAGTTTTTAAATTTTATTGTTAGTGTAGTAAGTAACTGGTGTAACAATTGCTATCCACTAAAGTTGCAATTTCATCGAACGGACCAAAAAACAACCGAACATGACATTACCTACCGGAGACGTGAGAGCAAGTGGGTGCGCATGCACTTAAAATACCGGCGAACACGAACGTTCGCAGCGAACAACGTACGAATATTCATTTGCGCGCTTTTCACAAATGCTAAATCGCATGTATACATTCGTTACAGCTCGCTCGTTCGGCTTGTTCGGTCAAATGAAACCGCAACGGTGCTTAGTTCTGTCATCAAACCTCGTAAGCCATCGTCTCATTAATTCATAATTTTCAAACACGTGGTTTTTCCAAACTTTCCCACATGCTCTTTTACAGGGACGTGTCGTCCTACAATACAGAGGCGGCCGCATCAGACGAAACCCTAAGGGGGCGGCATAAATAGCGAAGTCAAAATGCATTTAACCATTCAATAATTTAAAAAATTTACGCAGCGCTTTTCTATATCGGTCTATGTTATTTAAGGGGCGGCATTTCGAAGACTTGTATCATATTTTAAAAATCTACCGCACGGTCCTGCTCTTTTATGTATAATATTTAACTCCGCAGTCTTATTTCTAGAATAAATCTGGACAGATAAATGATAGTCTATGGAAAAAATTATATTAAGCAACAACAAAATATTTGTCGCTAATGATATAACGAATATATTTATATTTTGAAATTGGAACAATCTAACCCGATTCTGATTGGCCATAAAATCATAGATAAAATTAACGTGATCGAAACTTTTCGTCCGGGGCTTGCCCTCACGGACTTGATGATTTTCGTATATGGTAAATAAGCGGATCTAAGATAAACAATGATATTTTTACTATCCCAATTTACCCAATAAAACATTTAATTATTTTTGGGTAAATTTATAAATGTATATATGTTTTTAATATAAGCTGTAAATAGTACGAGATAAAATGATGCGGGAATTTACTATTCTATAAGGTGGGATTTGAAAGAACTTCATTGCTGATAGGACTGTCAAAAGAAAATCCTAGACAGTTATGGGGTGTAATATTGTAGGTACTCACTCTTCAGACCTCTGAGAGGCATTGTCCTTATCTTTGTGCGCCTGTCCCGAGCTGCACGAATTCCCCATCTCCTCGTCAGGATCCTTTCAACGGCCAAGAGACAATCCTGTCATCGTATCATTGCACAAAATTTAAACACCACTGAATACCAGATGACAAAATAATAATGCCGGTCACTTCATTACACATCAAGTCAAATCACCCACGCCGATCGCATTCGCCGAATAGTAATTCGTATTTTATAAATAATAATAACAGGAATCCGGTCCACCGGTGTGAGCCAATTTCATTCCTCTACTTTACAATATTATTTCGGTCGCCGGACAGCGATGATGTCTCACATTCCAATAACTTCCACAGAAAAAGCACAAAAACTGTCACCCTAGCTAAATTATGACACTTAAATTACACAAGTCTTTCAATTCAAGACGTTTATTAAATACAAATCTACTCGTGACGAAAATCTCGGCCGTTTCAAATCGAATTTGTCGCCGCACGAAACGAATATAATTCATAAATAAAACACTATATTTAGATCACTACGGTTCACTATTTTTTAAGGTTAAAAATATGTTTGTTTTCTGTTATGAAGATGGAACGTTTTTAGAATGCAATTTCCGATAGCGAAACAAGATGTTGGCGGGTGAAAAATATTTGTCAAATTAACGGGCGTTTTAATTATATTATACGTTCACTGCGGCTTTGACATCGGCACGGTGGATAATAATGGCTAGGCGAGTTCGTTTGACGCGCGATAAATACATTTTTAAGCTACTTTTGTATGTATGTTTTCTATACAACTGCCCCAAGTCCCAAGTGAACAAAATCTAAAATTATACGCTACATCCTAGGCGGACGCATTCGCCAGCGAAGGAAGTTTAGCCACAAATAATCGATCCGATACTTCACTCCTCCCAACGAATACTAAGCGCTAGGGATGGGTAGGGTAGATTCACTCGCAACTCATTTACCACGCCATAGATACATTTTCAAGAATTAAATAGACATTTATTATGCCCACATGTATCGTTACAATGTATAGTATTTATTCAGGTCATATCTAGTTTTATTTTCACGTCTCGAACGTCGTGAAATGTTTTGTTGTAATCAATGTTCAATCAATTACCAGTTAAAACACTCAAAATATATTTAAGGATATAAACGTTTGTTATGCAAGTTGTACAGAGAAGATTTATTCACATGACGATAATGGCTTACACTGTATCATTCATTACATTCTGAAGACCAAGCATACGAGCTTATATCTCTTGAAAGTACATACATTGGTATGAATATAAGCTATCTGCACTTTGCTTTATTTCTTTAATGTATAAAAAGATGAATGATAATAATATAGGGCATCATAATTACCAAGCTTTAAAAAAAAGTCTAATAAATGATTTTGATAATATTTTATGTTTTTATTATGTACGGTGTTTGCAATTAAGTGGATCCCAATAAGGTAACGTTAGATTTAATCATGAAAATTCATCTCAATACAAACAACTACTCTGTCGCTGTAATAATTCATCCATGACAAACTGTTTAAGAGCAAAAGAAAGCACACGACTTAAAAATGGATGTCAGTATTGACTACTGTATCGGGGTACATTAAATGCCCATATCTACTACTTTTCTAGATACAAAATGACATTGTGCCGTCATCTAGTGAGCGTGGAGCGACGTATATCCCCTAAGTAAAATCTGTTACACATTTTTCCCAACCCACTTATTATTAGCGCTTTTCAAATAAATTTGCCAACCGATTTTTCTTTTCAAATGGGCGTGTACGGTATTCATAAGTACTAGGTTGGTGCTGAATCTATTTACAACATTCTAATTAAGCAAATCCATTGGTAGATACCTATTAATTAAAAAAAAAATAACAGAACAGATTACATTTACGAATGAATTACTATTTTCTTCTCAAGTTTTGAATTAACGAGTGAATATAAAAATACATCAATTACAAAATCATTAGATATCTACTATTATTAATTTAAAAAATGCACGTTATGTGTGATTGATAATGTTAGTTAGATAATTAAAAGTATCTCGACAGTACTTTATACGGAATAGAAATATATTATTGTTAAAACTCCGCACAAATTTATTATTGAATATAAAAAATGAAGAGTCAATATTTTCATTAATTATTTTTACTATAAAGTACCTTCATAACACATTATTGTTGCTTCAATAAGCCATATATAAGAAAAAAATAATGGAAAATTTTGAATTTGGAATACGCCGCCAAGCATAGCACTTAGTGTCATATTCATTTTATAACTTTAAGTGAACTGGTGAAAAGTCACAAATAGTATTACAGATATCTTATTTCGACTGATACACTAAATACGTCAATTAAGTTATAATTAAAAATCACAATCCTGTACTACCATGCCTAGATGTTTCTTAATACATCGTAGTTTTGGAGTTGGCATAGAAAATAAAACTCGCTTAAAAATCTACAAAAAAATGGCAAGTAATTATGTTATAATAGCTTGACATTTCACTACATAGATAGATGTGATTTCCTATTATTTTTTTAACAGTAATATGTTTTAATACATCTATTATTTACAATTCGTTTAAATCTTCCGTAGTATATGATTTTAATTAAATACGCAATACATAATAGTATCGTATCATCTTTTAAATTGTGTTAAGCATGTAAAAATAGGTTATGTCTTAGTTAGTAGGACTCTAGGTTGATTTTTATTTTTAACATGGAAACATAACTAAATAAATTTTAAAATTTTGAAAAATTGAAATTAAAACATTATTAGTTTTAATTCTTGTTTTGTTTGGCCTGCTACGGATACCCCCGCATATTTGAAAACTCAGAACGAAATCGGTACTTACGACATTTTTTGATTCGAAAAAAATATGAAATGCACTTTTTCGATTTGGGCCAGTTTGGCATCATGCGGCTTGACATTTTGCAAATGTCTTAAATTATTTGTTCTCCCTATACGACGTACCACGTGTAAACTGGCAGTTGTGGCTCCTGATATAGCCTACGTATTTTTGTAACGTAGCGATTTGTATTGACTGACTGTTGGACGATTTATATTGGCAAATGTATTTGTACTTTTATCCGGTATGAAATTTAAAAAATAGTTTCATAATAATAAATACGTTCTATACTAGAAAGGGTTTCTTTTTCTAAAAGATCCCCATAATGTAAAGTATTTCTTGTAAAGATTGGTTGTCAGCCAATCGATCAATTTGTTGCATATTAAAAAACTCGTTTTTGTATGCGGCATTGAGAGAAGAATTGATGATCTCGAGTTCCGAACAATCAAGCAAGCTCACTCACATACTTGGTCACTGAGATGACAAAATCTCGGTTTACGATCCTATTGAAAATTAATTTGATTTAATAAAAATAGATCCAGCTTCAATGTTGTGATTTTGTTGATTTACATATTTATCGTTACTTTAATTTAATCCCATTTTTTAAGAAACGAGAAAAGTTTGGTACCACCTGTTCCCAAAAACAACTTTTAAATATTGTAAATACGGAAACTAGCAGGAAGTTGAAAATGCATAAGCCATTAATACAAGTCTACTCAAAAGGTTCTGCCAACATTCCAATATGCACACGATTTTATTTAAACTTTTTAAAAAAGGAATCTTTTATCCCGAGTTTTATCGAAACAGAAGAATATGACTACGCTACGAACTTAACGTTCCAACTGAAGAAAAAATGTGGACGATACCATGACGGTGACAAGTTATTTAAAAAACGGAAGGGTTATTGTCTACGTAAGAAAAACCCGAACCAAAAAGTATTAGACAAAAAAATGTTCGACACTTGTAAAACAACAAAAAACCAAAATAAGGTAAATGCTGATAACTTCAAAACTCCCGTGAAACCGCAATGTAACTATACGAACAGCAGAACATTTAGGAAAAATGTGCAACCGTCGCAAATTAAACACTCTTATTATTGCGATCTAACAGAAAACGGTCAAAAAAAATCTAACGGCGTTAACGCTTTTCGTAAAGTAAAGCAGCACTATTGTCATGTGTGCTCGAAGTACTTTCTCAGCATATGGACACTGAAGGTCCATTTGAGGCAACACACTGGCGAAAAACCTTTTTTGTGTAATTATGGCGGCTGCACCAAAAGTTTCGCAGACTGGTGAGAGAAGAATATTTATTTTACATTTTATGAAAATGTGGTCCACATAAAAAATACTAACACAAATATACACAATAAGCATAGATGAGTCAACATTTTTGGTGAACCTTTATAGTTTATTCAGAAAGTACCTAAATTACTGGGAAAGTGACTATCCCAAATTACATAAAACTTCATATATTCAAAAATGCAAATTATGTATTTTTCAAGATGTCTGCTTCGAATGTGAAGGCCTATCTTGATAGATCATTTTTCACGAAAATATGTATTGGCCACAATTTGCCAAGCATTCAGGATTACAGTTCTGCATTTTTAAATGAACTATTTTTTTGTTTGTTTGTGCAGCTGCAAATTCGAACCAATGGCTTTTGGTTTCTAAATACACCGCTTACTAATTTGACCTTGGCTTCTTATTATAATATACTTACCCACTATCACTGCACATATTGGCTTTATTAATAACAATTACACTTAGCAGAAACTAATATTTATAATGTTAAAAATCAAAACAAGAATGTTCGAAAGTTATTTGCATCCACACCAAATAAGTGAATAATTGTATATTTTTTTCTAGTTCCAACCTACGAGCCCACCAAAGAGACAGTGGCCATCATGACTGGCAATGGGCCTGTTCAGTTTGCTTAAAACCATTCAGTCAAGAAATTTACTTCAAGCGACACACAAAGAATGGATGCATTTCATTTAGTTCACGTAAATTACAAATATCTTAAGTCTCCAGTTTTTGCTCCAACAACTTATTGATTTGTTCATGGCTATAATCATCTCATGTTTCTAGAATGAAACTACGCGAGTACAACCACCTATGAGAAAAGACCCAAAATAAAACGTAGGATTGGAGGAAACAAAATTGAGATATCTGATTTAGAAAGAGGCCTACATCCCTAAAGCTTAGGCAATCAATGGAGGTAAAAAGGTAAGGAGTAGAAATATTTCCATGAGGAATTTCGAACAAGTTTGGAATTGAAATAACAATCATAGTAACTGAAGAGGGGTAAATGAATCGTGTTTTACGCTTCATCATCAATTATACTAGTAGAATACTTATATGTACTATAAATATAGATTATATAGGTTAGTCTGTCAATGTGTCTACCATTTTAATTGTAAATTACCAATGAAAGAATATAATATTTTCGGTCATTTATTGGAATAAATATGTTATTAATTACAATTTCAATTGTACATTTTCTGATAGTGTAGTCTACTTATCCATTGTATTATTTTTTCAATTCTCAATAAGTTGTATTTTTAAGTCAATAAAATAACTTGATATTTATGCAAAAAATTATTTTGGTTGTTGGTCGCTTCGAAAACATTTAAAAGATACACCAAACAACCATCTACATCCCATAATGAGCACTGTGGTACATGAACAGCGCCATTTCAATCCATCCCATCCAATTCTTTTGTGTACACCGTACACTCAGCAAAACATAAATCTCCCTGTGCTTTCGTGACTAGAGTTTAACGTCGAATGTTTCCAGTGTGTGAAATAAAAAATAAAATTTTGTGATTGCGCAACGGCCAAGAATTTTTATTCTATAAGTATCCAATTGTTAGCTTTCAGAATCATGATTGTTATAAATGTTTTCAGTTGTTTTAGTACTCTAAACGTTGATTTTCTGAATGAACTTTTTATTACTTTCACTTCAAGATTACTTTTGAAATAAAAAAAAAGCAAATAGTTACATATCAGACATGACCTGTGTTGTCAGCAATCAAGTGAAATGCAGTCAATTCTGCTGAGCTGTAATACATCGAGATGAGTATGCTAACTGCATCAAATATATGCAAATACAAAGCTTACATATCTTCATATAAACTTCTAAGTCTGAGAGCAGATATATGAAAACATTTTTTTTTTTGCTTATTTGCCTCGTTTTGTTACTATTTTAGCCCTAATTTGACGTTCAATAAGAATAAATAAGCCACTAGAATTGTAACATGACTATAATAATTGGCATTAAACATTATTAAAAATAATAAAACAATCTAAGTTAAAAATTTGTTTATTATTATAAAATATAATAGATTCCACCTTCCGACAGGCGAGGGACATTTACACCATCTGTACAACGGAATTGATATACATTAAATGCATAATAATTATTGAGACAATGTAATCCAAATTAAATTGAAAAATGAAGTAATAATAATCCTCCTTCAACCCGTGTTGTACAGATTTGATGGTAGTGATTATAAAAAAATTCTTTACTGAATTCCCAATCAATTGATGAATATAAAGCCTATTCATCATCAGAGGCATCACCATTCTCCTTGGTTCCCTTATCAGCCTCTTCGTCGCCGCTGATTTCCGCTGGACCACCCATTCCCTCCTCTTCTTCTTCTCCCGAGTCTCCGGCAACCTCTGCATTCTCTGCCTCAGCTCTCTGCATCTGCCGGGCCAATTCTGCTTCATCCATAGCTGTCACAACCTTCGGTCCCATCTGCACGTTAAAGACACCTTTCATGGAGAGGATTGTTTCTCTCACTTTGTCTATCGCATCCTGTAGTGCTTTTAGTCCTTCAGCCTTTTCAGGCGTAGATGTCGTCATTACTATAAACAGAAAATATCATCTTAATGATAGTATTCAAATTGTTGAAAGGCAACATGACTATATTATCCATTAGATTGTGAGTTCTATTAGCCTGCATAGTATTAAAGCGTCATAAAGAGTGATTTTCATGTAAAATCCTTTATTTAAAAATAAACCATATTAAAAATCAAACTTCTTAGGTCCCATACTATTTTCACATGCGTAAACGATACAGAAATTTTTATCCAGCTGTACATGGTTAAAACGTATTGAAACAATAACACACTAAACACTATTTAATGACGGATAGTAATGAATTTATCTAGATTGCATAGTACTATCCACTGTTAACGTTTAACATTTTTTTAAATTGATTTTCACTCTAAGAAATTTTTAATTGTCTGTCATTTTGGCTTTTGGCATACTCAGGACACATGTACACATCGCTAGCTGAGTATTAGTTCGGGCCACAGATCAATTCAAATTATTTTGAAAAACTGGAGAAACGAGCGATTCAGTATGTATACACTGACATATGTGTGTTATATATGCTTACTACAACGACTCTTTCATTCACGATCTTTTCAGTTTCAGTTTGTAAAGCTATAAAATACTGCTAAAAAAAACCTTTACAAATGATGTAAGACTATTACACATGGAACAAGTGGCAATATAGATAAATGATTTGGCATAGTATAAGAATTACTTGTCAGTACTTACCGTACAATGGTGGTGCGATCAAATTGATCTTGATAGGAATCTCTTCAGTGGAAAGTGTGAGGCCAGCTTTCAAAGCGGTCTTCACTGCATCGATGCCCTCATACTCATAGCACGCACATTCAATATCAGCTCGGATCTTTACAGCCTGCGATGTCAGCTTTCTCTTGATGTTATTGAGAAGAACCTGTTTTGTGTTTTCATCTAAACCACATTCCGCCAAAATGGATGGATCCCTATAAAAACGAAAAACAAGTTTTGGCAAAATAATTAGGAGACTATAACCTAAACAGTATCTACTCACTTTCTCAAGCAAACTCCTCTAGTACTCTCTATTTCGTGCTATTTGCTAAAAATAAAAACTTACTAAACCTACCCACTCCATTTAGCCTTCAAAAACTGGGTTTGCTAAAATTAACTTATATTGTCAATGGCTTGAGCAATTGGTTGAAAACCAATTCTTGTAAAAAAATAATATCTGTCAAAATGAGTGAACACACTGAGAAGATGCGTTACTTTTCTGGAGCAGACAAGTTGGACAAAAGAAACAATACGGTTGTAAACTTACAATACTGCCTGTTTGAAGAAGTCGTAAGCGTATGCTTTATTACTCTTGTACTTTTCCTCAAAATGCCACGCAGTTCTCTCATACAAATCCTCAAGTTGTTCATCTGAAGAGTAATGTAGCAGCTCAGCAACATGACGAAGAATGGAATTGACCGCTTTGGCTTTAGCATAACGCTCGTTGCATTTTTCTACATCCTCGGCAGAGACACGTCGTTTGGAAAGATCTATGTAACCTGTTGAAACCAGATGAAATGTTTTAATAAACCTTTCTTATAGTAAATGATCCGTATTTATTTTATCCAAGGCTAGTTTGATTCAGAAACATAACTGGGTTTTGATAGATTTTTTTGCAGCAGTTTTCCTTCTACTCACGCACAACGGAATACCGAGAGGGATACATAACAATTCAGCACTTCGTCCCCCGAAACAACACTGAAGCCACAGTTATTAGCTATTGTAAAATTCAACAGCAGATTTTGCACTAGTTTTTTTAAACTAAAATACAAGTGATCGGTTCTTGACCACTTCATAATGAACACCTTTGTTTCATTCGCAATAAGATCGTAATTTGTTTATGTGTGCCTATTTTTCATTAGAGAACATTTTTATAAATTGTACCCTAAGTTTTACATGACAATTACAATGAATATTTTTTTTTCAAACGTCACTTTATCGTAATTGATACTTCTAATTTTCATATCGAAGCGCGCATATACAAATGTCAAAGGGATGTACACAGATTCTCATGCGCGCGCATTGTTTGAAACATCAAAGTATATGTGTATTTGTGCTGCCAACTTCAGAATGTTTTTTGCAACAAGATTCGTGACTAACTTAGCTAAGACATCCTGTCGCCACTTTTACTCATTTTTTTTATAACTAAACTAATAATCTAGGTATAATAGATTACCCTTTTCTTTGTCGACTCTTATTACAACAACTGGTTCCGTTTTTCCAACTCGGATTAATTTATTGATAGATCTGATACGTCTTCTGGACAATTCAGACAGCAAAATCATGCCTTCTTTATTGTTGTACTCCAGTAAGTGGACATAGGCGCCCATCTCCGCGATGGAGCGCACATTTATCATGACTACATCTTCCACTTCAGGGTATTTCTCCTTGTAAAACCTACAAGTAAGCGGCATCTGAAAATTTATGAAATAAAAAAGATTATTCATAATAATGCTGATTCATGCTATATTTTGTGTAAGCTTTTATTATGGGTCTAAATGATGTAGAGTTATTACGCCAATTATTATTTTTAGTAGAATTTATCATTATCTCCATGGAATTATGTCATGCTTGAACACGCAAATTTTAATACAGCCTACATTTACTAACCACAGTCAGCAGAAATAGAAATCTTAAATTTCAATTTGATAATTTTAATACTTATAAAACTCATGTTATTAAATTCATTCATTGTACAGAATATAGTCATGAACAACCATTTACTGATTTTAAGACTTGCCACTGAGTGTTTAGTAAAGAAAAAAAAATTAAATTGAATTTATGCAAAGATAATTTTTGTAATAGATAATCTGTTAGATTAATTTTGGTAATTAGCTATAAAAATTATTTTACCATCTATTAAAAGTCAGATGATATAAAATTAGAGACGACATATCCAGACGAATACCTTTTACTAACTGATTTAATCACTTTGATTACTCCCTCTGAGACGTATGACATCTTTCATGAGTGATGGACGCTGCCGTTACACACATAACAACATAGCCGGCCACAGGTTTAATACGAAATAATTATTTCTGTTCATATTGATCAATATTTTTATTTTGCAAAGACATCTTTAAAATCATATGGATTTTTATGAGGAATACATAAAGTATGAAAACCTTGCAATCCGTGTATTTGGAATAAAATAAAATATAAGTACTGGTCACTCACTATCCATAGTAGGGCAGTAAGAGTTAAATAAACAATTAAGGTCAATTTTCAAAGAACTTACATAGGAACAACACAAAGAGGACTTAATATTGTTACTTATAATAACGGTTAAAACACTCAGTGTCAGAAAAACAAATTATATATTCGGAATATCGCAACATTTTCATTCTCCTCGATGAACCACAATTCAAGCCTTTCAAACAGATTTTTTGGAGAGCAGCTTTTTTAGTAATCTAAGGTCTAAACGGGTAGCAAATAAAAGAATTATACTATCGGCGTTTTCTATCGAGGTTAAGATATGGGGCGTTCTTTGACATTTCGAACTCAAAACTTAACCTATAAACATAAATTGGCGAATAATTAAAGTAAATAAAAACGAACTATTTATGTAGTTTAGAAGCTCCTTATTTTTTGAAACCCGTACATGATTGAACAATCCCGAGGAATGTTTGAAGCAGTAGACTATTACGAACAAAAACACACAGCTTCGCGAGAGTTTTTTTGCCTTATTTTGATTAAAGCAATGTTGCAGGGTTAATGAAGGTACTTTTAACTGTGATCAATTTGTTAATTTACAAACCTTGTCGTTTTAAATCCTTATTTATGATGCAATATTGACTGGCTCACGTTGCAGTTTTGACAGTGCGGCATGGATTTTTGTGTTGCAAGTTGAAAAGGTTTAACAGACCATAAACTACGACATAAGAGAATATTCATAGTTTGTATTATTTTTGGTTATATCCGGCATTGTTCCTGTGCCATTCGTATGTTAAATAAAACCTTTACATAGCAAACAGTAAGTAAAAACGCCGGTAAGTATGTATTTATAATCCAACAGTGATATCTATATTTAATTAGCAACGCAAATTTTTCTTTGAGCTACGTGAAGCTAGGTATCTTTTTCATAATTGCGCTTAAATTCATGAACTCTTTTTTGTCCTTTAAAAATATGCTTTCTACCAATCTTTTCAAATTTATTTTCACATAATACATCAAAAACATCTAAATAGAATTAGATTATTTTCGAAAACGAAATTGTGAACTTTTATTTTATAAAATCATGCAATGAATTGCTTTGTTTTGAATTATATTTTTGTAAAACTAACAAGAAAATATATTTAACAAGACTGACACTTCGTACAAGTTAGCAAAAAAATGTATTGAATTTAGTAACAACGGTAAAGTAAATAACGCTTACGTTATTTTGGTTGTTTATCGGTATTTCCAAAATTACCTTCTTCCCACTTTCAAAAAATTACAAAAATCGTAATTGGTTACAAATAAATAATAAGGTGGTTAAAAGAAAAATAACAATTGAAGACAATTGTTTTATTCGTAGTTAGGTGGACAACATTGATTACAATCGTGCGTAATTACCAAAAAGTTGTGGCGTGGCTACATATTTAGCACCCTCGAGCAAGTAGAATAGTTACGCCTTTTATAGTTTCTTGTTTTTTTTACGTTACCTTAGTATTTTCACTTCCTTCCAAAAATTGTGGTTTTTCGTTTTTTAACTCTGCCGCTAAGGTTTTACTTGCCCCCCCCCCATAATTTGTGCGCCTAGAGCAACCGCTCCTCGGTAGCTACGCCACTGTTGAAACGGGTCTTTTGGAAACTGCACAGCAAAGGAAGGTGTACTACCGGAAACTAGGAAAAGGGGAGGTATTACACAGAAAATAAAAACTAACAAAAAAGAATTCGCACGTCGCGATTAAAGTGAAATTAAAAATTACTACTTGGCAGTGAAGGTAAACTCTTTTCTAAATAGGTATCTGAAATCCATTTTTACCCATTAGTAACGGAAAATATTATACGCTAAATTGTGTTACAGGTGAATTTTTTGTGTATATTATATCTTGGAAATATTTTTCCAATCTAAGTATGTACAACTACACAACTTATTTTAGCTTTGATTGAATAATATAGGTAGTATATCGATTAGTATACACGGTCGACTTGATAGTCCTTCTTGTTTAATTAGGGATGAGTGAAGGAGCGCGAAACAATATTACAAACATGTCGTAAACATTACTGTAGGTCACTAAATTCGACTCGTTACATGCTAATTGTATAGGCATTCTTTTATCTAAAGAGCTATTTTTAGTCATTTCTTATCTAAATATCCGGGCAAAAAGGTATAGGAATACATATTTGTATGGCATTAGTTCAATGTTAAATGATTCATTTTTTCATCTCAAATTTGGATAATATTACAATGTTTACTAGTATAGTTAAATTTCATTTAGTAGTCGATATCTCTGTGCAGTCAGATTAAAGTGTATTAATAGATCTAAGAGAAGCAAAATGATTGAACACTGTTACAACGTTTTATATAATACAATTATATTTATTTTTATCAGCATAGCATTTCTGCAATTCGGTCACTGACATACCCAATATACGAGACGTAAACACTTAATCTAAGACGTACGCAAAAATGCAATACTTCTCCACCCTGACCCTAGTCTATGGAAAGGTGTTTGCGCTAGAATTGCCAGAAAAAGATTTTATCCTGGATCTATTCTTTCTTTGAATACCACAAAATAAATATTTATATCTATCCATGCAAAGTTATCTTTAACCATATTATAAACACGAAAACTTCAAATTTAGATAATATTAAATTAATATATTTATTATCGATATCAACACAATTAAAAAATAGACAAATGCATTACAATATAATATCCATTTATCTTGTACAATACTAAATGTTCAGGTAAATTTATTTATATTACACAATGTCAATACTATGGGCGCATTTCTTCAGCAAAAGTAATTATCATTAGTGTAAAGCTATCATATAATCATGTTATTCATAATATAAAACAAATAACCGACATATACTATTACATAAATTGATGTTTGGTCAAAAGCTTTTAATTCTCGAAAAATGATATTTAAGTGTTTTACAGCAAGATTAGGCAAACATTACTGATTTTTAATATTCAAAATATATACTTAATTTTTAGCAAAAAACATATTTTCATTAACATTATTGTACAAACTATGAACAAATATTATCTGTGTTGTAAATAGTTGTAGCGTAGGCGTCAATCTGTTACAGGAATTGTAGAAGTTCTTATGGCAGCACTTATTCGTTAGTAAACGTACGTCGCTTTCCAGAACTGCAGCAATTTGGTAGTGTTATTGGCCAAATAGACGCTCTTTGGTTTCGTTTTCGACAGAGTTGTTAAAAATGTCGGTAGATACCGATAATGCCAAGATAAGTGATAATCAGGTATGTTAAGCGGCAAGATTACTTTCAAAACGTGCTTAAATCGTCAAATTACGCGTGTGATGTACGATCTTTTTCGGAAGTGGCTTAATTTCAGTGCTATCTGAGTAATGTTTGCCTGCGTCTCGGGATCTCAATATGGCTGACAGAAGATGTTGCTTCTCGCAAAACGCGGGAACTGCGCCGATTTAGGATATCTTTGATTTTGGATATTTTGGTGTAGACTTTTGATTGCCCATCCACTCGGGCCACGAAACTCGAGCTGCTCGATTATTTTTTGGCCATGCTTATTTTTTTGCCATATTCTCGCCCCCTACCCCCAAAATGCAGGATCTTTGTTAGTTTGCTGTAGTACATACATTTTTTACATGACATTGATTTGAGTTTTGCATGACCTTGGAATTTGTTAGCATAGTTAATTTTTTTGACATTATCGATTAAATAAAAATCGCTATGCGATTGTGAAAAAATATTTTGGAAATTTAATAAATAAAAAAATATCGGCAGTGCGGGGCATTTATTAACGTGTTAAATTAATTAATTAATATTATTTTTACCGCTTAAAAACATTATCATTATTGATAAAAATGTTTTTTTAACCCGCCCTTGATGACGTGAAATAATTTTACAGTATAAAATTCCACATATAAAGTTCATATTGAAATAAGTGAAATTAAAAATAAAAACAAAAGCAGACTTCACTCCATATCAAGGTTGTATACATTATATTAAAAAAATACAGGCTTGCCAACTTTCACAATATTCTATCAACTTCACTTCTGTTATGGTATTCTGAAAATTCGAAACATAATTATACACACAATAATAATAATAAAAAAAATGGTTACTATTTATCTAGTGTTTATATCAATAACAGCATTTTCACTATTGGATTGGTAAATAAACATTTTTTTTCACAGATTGCTGTACTTTTATATCACACAATCTACTGTCAAATAGATAATATTGTTCAATATAAAAGAAGAAAATATTATGTCTGTGTCATGAAAAGTGATATTCTGAAATATAAGACCCTATAATAAATAATATCTTTCGGTGTATTTTTATTAAATGAGAGCATTTTTTGTGTTGTGAAACCATTTAAATCAATTAACAAAATAAGACTGATAATCAAGAGGACAATTGTGTTCACTTTACTAACATATTCCCTAGAAAGGTATTATCAGATTATTTTAAACATACTCTTTATATACATTATTGTCATCAAGGTTAACGTTGTAAGTAATTACAATGAAACTGTGGCCAATCATACTAATTCATAGGATTATTACGACATTTTAAACTGGCTCCCCAATTGTTGAAATAATTTATGGGATTTTAAAATATACGTTGTGTTAAATGTCTAAAAAACATGAAAATTGCAAGACTGATTGCTTGATAGGTTTGAACTATTGGCTGACATGCAATTTTCACACGCTGCAAAGTTTTCACCTTGTGGAGATCCATATATTCAGAGCAGACGTAGTATAAAACTGTTTGTTACTATTTCGAATTGATGGCTGCTCAGCAAGGATGTTGATATAATTATTTATGACCAACAGAGAAAAAAGATAAAAATAAACTCTTTTCTTCCTATATTGATATTAATGGCATATATTTACTTTCACATAATATCAAATAGAATGATTATAGTTATTTTGTTCCACAATGTAGTTTACGAACTGTCTTGAGTATTTATGTGTCTCAATTGTTATCAGCTGAATGCGATCATTTTCTCTATGATTTCTCGATCATTTGCAACACCATTTTTTATTTTTCAAAAATTCAAATTATCTTTGGATAGGTAGATATATATAGTAGGTATACTTAGATATATATAGTTACAGAATTATTAACATATGCTCTAAAATATATAAATTATGTCATATAGATAAATAATAATACTGTTATCAATGCACTTTGTGTAAGTGTTCGCAATAATGACATTGATATTTTGTCATAATCTCTTCATGAGCTCGGAGCATTGCAAGTATCTAGTTAAATGTCATCTTAAAGAAATAATAATTAGTTTTAGTATGTAAGAAATCCCGACAGATATTAAAAGTATTTTTTAAAGCTAATCAGCCGTTATTTTATGTAAATCACTTTTTTAATACTGTATCTTCCATTCGAAAGTCCTACTGATTGTATGATGCACATTGGTTACTGCACCAACAATAGAATAGAACAAATTTTTGATTCTAGAAAAATGTAAATTAAGTATCAAAACACATCTTATTCATATTTGAACTATTATAAAATAAAATTAGTACAACTATAATACCTATTTGTCAGTAGATATGTAATTCATAGTCAGTAGCCGAAACACACGTCTAACTTTTTCACAATTGGAGATTATGAATTTATATCCCGCGGCTGCATAAAATCAAAAAAAAAATACAAGACAATCATAATGGCCTGTAGGTTGAACAGTTAGCTTGCAATCTATACTTATAAAGATAATTTCATTTGAATTGCAATAAAAATGTAGGTATCATTTTAAAACGGTAATGGTTAATAATATATGTATGACATAGAATAATCTTTCCCTGAATACATTTCAATCTGATTTTTTGAATCATTACTTGATCACAAAATCAAACAAACCTCGTAGTGTCATGTGAGAAATGTAGGTACAATAAAAAATAAATATTTTTTTTTACTTATTTCTTTCTCATTATTTTCAATTAAAAAGTTGGATGGAGAGAATGAATGTGAGCGGCGATATCTAGAGGAAGCCAGAAATAATGACAGGCTGGTGTGTCTCTGAAAGATTAATAAAATTATAAACTTAAATTAAGAATACAAGTGTTGCATTTCTTAAACATATCATGGCTGAATTACATCTCCATCAATATTTCCATCAGTTATAAAATAATGACTAGGAAATCAACTCTTATTACTTACTACTCAGTATGTCATCTGGTTTGACTTAGCAAATTTTTACCAACAAGTACGCTTATGGGAGATATGATGTTGAGCATGGTACGTTTCCATAGTAATACTATTTTTTAAACAGGCTATTGATTAGTTGTGGATTTTGATGTGAATATACACGGAAAATAATTGACGTAATTTCAAAGAATTGTTTTGCAGTTTTGCTATATTAATTATATTTGTTAATAGGATGAGGAGAAAAAGGGTGGTGGAGACATGTCCACGGAAGACGAGTCTTCACAGGAGTCCAAAGGTGACTCGGCTGATGTCAAGGCACCCAAAGACAACGGAGACATCAAACCTCCCAAGGATGATGAGGCTGATGACAAAAAAGATGACGAAGGTACAGAGCTCTTTATCTTTTTGACTTAGGAATACGGCACTGTTTATTTTTTTTCAATTTTTAAGAAGGTTTAAATATTCACTCATCTCGGTACTGTTAAATTATTTTTTTTTATGTTTTATAACTTATTTTTAGTGTGTATTAATTATGTATCATTGATGTTTACATAATGACATTTTGTTCCATATAAATTATCACAAACTGAATTACATCTAGATTATCTCTTGGTTTAAAACTGAAAATACTATTAATCTTCGACTACTTAAAATTTTTCTGTTATTTTTATAGATGAAGTGAAAACGGCAGAGAATGGAAAAACGGCAGACATTGAATTGAAATCAGAGAAAGAATCAAAAGAAGAGGAAGATGGAGAAGAGGAGGACGAAGAGGAAAGTAAGCCAAAAGAGAAGAAGGGAGAGAATGGTGAAACACATGATAAAGAGGATGGAGACAAAAAAGCAAATGATGTGAAAAAGAAGAAGGCTGCTAAGAAAGAGGTATTTAACATTTTTTAGATGCTTGTATGTGTGTATATGTAGAATGATCACATTGTTCAATATATGGGCACATGAACATAAAATAATAAGTTTATTTAAATATTTAGTGTTCTAAACATTGGTTAAAAGAAACTTATTTTGTGTTACAGGAAAGCGAAGGAGAAGATGATGAAGAAGAGGAGGAGGATGAGGAAGACGAAGAAGGGGAGGAAGAAGAAGAAGGAGAAGTCAAACCAAAGTAAGAACAATTTAATTATTCTTGTCGGTTTATTAGTTTATATATTTGTTGAGAACTATTGTGTGGAAAAATTCTAAATATTTTCATTAACGTTTATACTGTTCTGTATTATATCAATCCGGCCAAGGGTTAATTTAACATGTTTTTGAAGATTCATTACAGTCCGTTTTTGCGTGATAGTGAAACTTGGCTGCGAGTGTTCACGTATTTTCGTGTGATAAGAATGATTTAGAGAAATTTAGCTTAAAAAAAAATTTTACCGACGTATACACATGTTTGTAATTATTTTGTTGAGTGCTTTAAAATACGTGCAGTTTTTCCGTGTGAAATTTAGCAGAAAAAGCACAGACTCTAAAATGTTAAGACTGATGACCAAATGATTGCTTATTAGTAATAGAAATTTTTAAGCGATCTATTTAATCTCTCATTTTAACAGATTTATTGTTTTATGCTTGTATTTTGACATTTAAAATTGGCCTATTGTCCAAAACGTAAAATTTCTGATATGTCAAGGAAATGTTCCTAACTGTTTTTATTTGGTTTCTAGGGCAAAGAAAGCTCCCGTAAAGAAAAAGAAAGTGGTGAAGGAAGGTGAAGATGACAAAGAAGATGATGAGGAAGGTGAAGAGGAGGAAGATGAAGAGGGAAAAATAATTTAAAAAAAGATTTTAAACATTTTAGGACTATGTAAAATATTTTA
>JAGVSQ010001065.1:0-31945 GCA_022683975.1 Rhyacophila evoluta | reverse complement strand
ATGTTATATGTTCGCTCACCGCCCACATACAATGTAGCCTGAAGATACCGAAAGGCGAAACACGGGTCGCTAGCAGTGATCTCACATATGGAAGTTTACCAGTTTTAAAAATTAAGGATTTAAAATCAATTTCCATCAAGCACCATCAATCGAAAATATTAATTAGTTAACGATGAATTTTCGATTGAATGGCACACAGAAACACTTGTGTAATATAAAAAAATAGCAAAAATAGATTCAAGACATCATTATTTTACGTAATAAGTGGATGTTACTTGATTTTTTTTAGAGATTCTGTGTAGTTACGTACGTATTGATATAAGCGTTAAGGTTTAATACATCGTGATGGATAATTACATATGTATTGCCATAAGAAGGTGAGTAATCTAAATAACATTGGCACGTTGATGTCCATTGTAAGATGCCTCATGGTTAGAATGAAGGGGTCTGGTGAAAGCCGAGAAAGTCGCTGGCCATTGTATGCAAGTTGTGTTGAGAGCTCGTTGCACTTGCCGCAGGCGTTCAGGTAGTCATATTATCACATTATGGATAATGAAAACCAACACAAATCGATGTGACGATACTGATAATTAATAATATTGTGTTTATTGATAGATATATACCTTCTATTTATATAATACTACAATTATTAAAGCTGACAATTGATTGACAGGCAAAAACGCAAACAAATACAGTTTAAAATCGATTAATAAATTAATGATTACACTTATACACTAATAAGTTATTTAGGCACTAGTTAAATATATTAATAAATAAATAAACTACTAAAAATAAATTGTTTCTTATCTATCTATCTGAAATAAACATGTAAATATTCATTTGTTCAAAATCTTAAATCTCCGAAAGTTCTTCACCGATTGCTTTGAAATTTTGACACAACGTTGCATTTAAATACGCGCGTGTTTTTGTGTATCCACTATTATATAGATGTCACACGTGTGACAGGTAAAAACATGGTTTTTTTTTGAAAAATGGCACTATTATTTTTAACCAGACTGAGCTACAGCAACGCGTGGCCGGGTAGAAAATTAATAGTACGGAACAAAGTTAATCTTTATCCACGTACTATGGAAAATATTCAATGTGGGTCTTGTCCACTTCCAGGAAACGTCTTCATTCTTCAATATTTTCTAGACTATTCATAGATGTTGTATCTTTATTCCATGAAATAATCCAACTTCTATAATAGATCTTTGGATTCTCTTGTTTTCATCTGGTTTGCTATAATGCTTCTTGGGGATTGAATATCTTCATATCACATAAAATTGTGTATTTAATAATATATCAAATAATGAAATTAATTCTGTGTGCTGAAATAAAATACATTGTAGTTTATACGGCCACATAATTTAGATTAGAATACCGTTTTAAGAAGCAGTAATATGTATATATTTATTATACCGTTAGTAATCAAAGTCTTCTTAATTAAAATTATATAGCTGCCTTACATATCAATTAAATTTCATCTTTAGAATGGCTATTTTTGGATTACGGAACTATTAAAAACATGATACATAGAATATACAATAAACTACGCCACTGATCTGAAATGCAGATATAATATAAAGTTTTGTTATAAAAAAGGTGTAAATGTTATGTTATGAGGCAACTGAAATGTAAATTATAAATTAATAAAGATATTACAATTAGTAAGCTGAAACAATAAAAATACAATATACACATATATTTTTATTTTATAGTAAAACTGCTTCATAAATTGTTGTGTCGTAATAATTTAAATAAAGAAATACGAGTATATATTATAATAATATATATCTTTAGAGATCGTTCTAATATTAGCCAATGTTATATAACATTTGACATTTTTTTTATTATATTGTGAAAACACTGTTGAAGCTTTTTACATTATATCAACTTTTCTGAACGTATCATATTTATTTGTGAATGTTTATTTCTTCTTCTTCCACATTTGCTCCTTAGGTGGAGCATATGGGCACTTCATACTGCCGCCAAGAATCTATGTCGCCGGCCAGTATTCTTACGCCCTCGCCCTACGCTGAATATATTATATAGTCTTTAGTGGCCTTCCAGGATACCGAGAACCGGTCGACTTAAAACAAGGTTCAGAGTTTTCTGAGGCATTCGCGATATGTGCCCGAGCTAAACTAAATATTTTTATTTTAATTATGATCATTCATGATATATTTCCGTAAAATCTTTTTTCTAGTTTAAAATAATTTTGAAATAATTTGAGATATTATTGAAGTGAGTATTTTTACTGATGAATATGTTCAATTAGGTGGAGCATATGGGGGATGCTTCCAAGAATTGTTTCTGCTAGCCGATCTTCTAGTATCTTCTTAGGTTACGTCAGAATTATGGAGCTATTCTAAACACCATTTATGTAATATAAAAAAGTCTTCAATAATATCAGAATGCAGCTAAATAAATGAAAAAGCAGGTGATTTATACTCGTTTAGGCAATCTAACATGACAATTTTAATCTTATGCTAATTAGTGACTTAATGATTCATGTTCTGCTCAATTTGGCCTTGTTAAACAACCAAAGTGTCCTCGTGATTGTCCAAAACAGAATAGTTATCACAAACCGTGCGAATAATGTCCAAAAATATGCATGGAACGAGAAAAATCTTCAAGTTGGTCCAAGCAGCTAATGGATCCTTTGGGTATCAGGCCTGATTGCCACAAGAGTGAAATACTTTGCTTTTAAAAGGTTTGTGGCATTATATGGTAAGCATGATAATCGTTTTATATAAAAATAATCCTTGAACATTCCCATCAAATAAAGTGGAGGACCTTTCGATATAAGTCTGATTAGGACCAAGTATATGAGATAGGCACATTTGGTACATTATTTTCTACAGGGAATCGTTGCTAGCCTAACATTCTTAATAATAAATGTAAGGACGTGGTGTTTACATTTAATAGGTTCACGTTCTACTTTATTGTCTCATTGATATGTTTAGTTTTTTAACATCTTAATTGGATTGATTTACATATAAATTTTCTACTGCTTTCTTTGTTTTAGTCATTCTATATATCCTCAAGATATTTGAAGTATTTTGCTGTAACCCTAATATTTTTAATTCATTTATTTTCCAAGTGATGGCTTAAAATCCATAAAATGTATCACTAACAAGGTGACCACACTACTAATGTGTACGATTGACTTGTTAAGTGTTTCAGTTTTCATTGTTCTACTTTTTGAAGCGCCACACTACAAAAATCAATCACGAGTAACTAGGTCAGAGAAAGTATTAATGCCAAAATAAATATTGAAAAAATCTCGCATTAGATTGCGGAGTGAGCACCGCATGCCTTTAAATCAATTCATTAGTCAAACCAGTGGCACATTCTAGATTTCAAATAAAAAAATATACATAGAATTTTTTTTTTGGAACCATTGGTTCGTCGTATTCCAGTTGCGTAGATTCAAAATGTTATACAAGTAAATAAAGTTTAGCTACTATAAGCAATGAGAAGAACATGTTAATAAATACAATTTTAAATGGTATTTGTATGGATACTATCCGTGTCTTTCCCTAACCGATTCATACAAACCGAAAATCATACATGGATGATAAAAAATGTCTTATTATCATCATTGTTTCTTATTTGAGTTAAATAATTGGCATCGCTTTTAGCCAGTAATTTTAAAACTATATCTAAGTAATTTTTAATTTCAATTTCTAAAAACATCTTTTCAAATATTCCTTATTGTTTTTTATACCACAGTATCAAACTAAATAATCTGTAGAAAAATGTATGGAGTGGGTGAATTCAGTCAGTTCATTTAATCAAAGTTTTTAATAAGCAATTCTTGGTGATTTAAGTACTATTACATTATAATTTTTTAACTGTATACCCCTCTAATGTAAGACATAATAAATGTTCAAATTGTGAGGATTTACCACGACAAATTGTTTTCCATGGGGATCTTTTGACTAACGATATGTCTGGCACATAGACACATTAAAACATGACGATTTTTATAGAGAAATGGGATCTGAAATAACGACCTCAAATGCCTGATCACAAAAATGTGCACTTACCAACTCGGCTACGTAATATCATGGTTAATAATAATGATACATTATGAAACACTTTTTTTATATCAAACATGTGAAATTGTGCAATATCTGTTCTGCTTAAAGTTAACTAATAAATTATCAGTAAGTACAATAAATAATGTTGCAAATTAACTGTTAACATTGCTCGGGTACTGTTAAATAAATCACAATCGATGAAATACTCGGTTATAAATTTTATTGTCATGAATAATATTAAGTAAATGATAACTCATTTATACAACGATTTAATATTGCTTCATGAAGTATCGCAGTATTGCCGACTTCATGTTGTCTAACTGGGTACAAACTGTTTTTATTGTTTACCTGCGTGTAATAAAAACAATTCTAATATTACTTAATTGACGTAATGGTTACATTCGAATGTAGTTTACAAAACGTCATGGTTCGAGAAATTTACGAATTTTGTAAATAATAACTTGAAGCAACTGAAATATTATTGTACTCTATAGATACTCAAATATTTAGGTTGAATAGAAATATATCACTATATACTTGCATTCACTACCCAGAACGTATTCACATCCTCAAGTGCAGGCGTATTCTGTGGAAAACCGAACGTGAGGCGCTTTTCAAAGTTCCAGGGTATCATTGCAGTCTGGGATCTTTCCGTGACTTTCGTTGGTATGCACTAGAGCGTGCGTAATTCCTTCAATATTGAATCCTCTAGTCTTTTTCAGAAGAAATGTTCTCGCATGCTGTAAGATTGCGCATTTTTTGTATAGCTACAAAATTATCCTTCGGAGAAAGTAAGTCACAATGACCAACCGATCCGATGAATTGTCGAATTGACTTGAAAAGCTTTCAGCTGTGTAATGAGGTGCCTCATTAGACTGACTTGTAAATCGCTTACAAGTTCGGGAAGAAGAAAATAACAAAATACTTCCCGCTCATTGGCTGTTCGCACGAGCGGTAGACTTATCGGTATTGAGAACAAGTCGCACCGCGGATTTATCGTTGTTTGGAATTAATCGAAGTTTTTAAATCCATTTTTAATAAGGTTTTACGGCTTTTGGAAACTTATCGTTCTTACTGTGGCTATGGGAAGTTTCCGCTAGAATATGACTTCATTATTAGCTCATTTTTAAACATTAGCGCACTTATCGCATATAGAAGCTATACCACCCAAATCTAGTATCCAAAAATAATGCATACTTGGAAATAATGGTAGTATATGATATGTTAGTTTTTGAATGCAGCCAAATATACCACAAGATATTTAACGTACTGGTTGAGAATCGCTGATCTAAAAACCAATATATAATATTCGATGTAATTAAAATTTTAATGATTCAATTTAATATTAGATATCCACGTTTTTTTAAATATACTAATCGGCCATTAAATAAATTATCAATTATTTTAATCTTATATTAAGCAAACTATAGCAGGTATTCTAAAATATCTATATTTAGTATTTATTATGCAATATTATAGTTTATAGTGTTGTATCATTATACAAAAATCAGAATCACCGTTTATAATTTGTGAAAAAACGACTCCAAGACCATTTTATTTATAGTATTTACACATTTAAATTATTATTGACAGTAGCGCATTAAGAATTTTCGGGGCCCTGAGACAGCAGAAGTTTAAGGGCCCCATTCCATTGTATAATTTATACTTTTATTTTGATAGGATAGTTTGTGCTGAGATCGTTATGGATAGCTTTGTCGGTGTATATTATGTATAAGAGTTGATGTAAGTTTTTGGCAGTGTATTTATTTATGAATTGCTTGTGTTATACTTGTAAAGCATGAAAGATTTTTTTTTCATAGCATGTCCGCTCCGATAATTGAACATATAGAATAGTATGAAAATGGCCTCTTCAGAAATTGAATATATGGATTTCTACATTGAAGTCTTTTTTTTATAGTTTTTTTATAAAAAAATCACCACAAAGATGGTCAGCTAATTGCTAAACCCATTGTGCACTGGATAATATATATCTACACAGTATGAGGATATCCACTCCGAAAGTACAGTAGAATCTTCGTAATGTGAAGATCTCTTGACAGATTATTTTTCACGAGAATTGTTTGTCAGGCAATTGCCCAACCCAATGGGCTTCCAATCCTGCATTTTAAAATGAAGATAGATGAGGAATCGAGCCCGCATTCCTGTATATCTTTACATGACATTTGTTTTAAATCTTCTACACATTTAGTGGAAGGTATATTCGACAAACCAATTATAAAACGACGAAATTTCGAATAGTTTCAAATTATTTTCAGCTAAAAGCATTGGTTATTATTGACTGATTAACTAAGAAATAATCCGTGAATAGTGCTTGTGGATCAGTCGTTATGTTTTGTGTTACAAGAAACATTTATCTAAAAACAGACATAAATCTATCCTGCGTAGTTACGTACAACAAATACGATTATCAAAATGAGTTGTGACAAGTTGACTTTAAGAAATGTTGCCATTTTATGACATTTGAAAATGAGCATTCAAATGGAATTCGTATCTTCGCGTTGTCGTTAATTGACATTAAAAGTTATATGACGCCGTTGCATCATTCAATGATCGAAAACGGTGGTATAAGGAGTTTGAGGCTTTTTGTGTGCGTTGAAAAAAAACTGTTACATAAAGATTTATGCAAAAGTGGCAATGCTGTTATGAGCAGAGGTTATGAAATTGGGACATACGGCTACACATCAGTTATGTTAGTCTCGGCGGGGTCTTATTGAGCCACCTGCATACAACCTCCAACGCACTTGCCATATTATATTTCCCATTAAAACAAGCTGGGTAGCTGGTAGTGTTCAGAGAAATTTAATATATTCAATTAATTGTCTTGTTGTGACAATACAGTATTTTCAAAGAGCTGACTTCACCCTTAAAATATGTGGTGTAATGTCTCTTTGATAACTAAAGCTTAAAATTATCTAGGATGTATTGTTATCAGTAATTGTTACAGAAAAAAGCAGATAATTAAGACCTTTGCAGATTGTACGATTTTTATGATAACGGTCGTGGAGTGAAATTTTAGAGCAGTTCAGTCCTTTGTATACGTTGGTTGCTTAGTTACTTACTTCAATTAGTTAGTTGTTTATTTTTAATAACTTAGTTTGGTTGCATGGTTACTTATTATCTCTCTATATACCATGTTTGCTCTCAAAGTGGACCAAATGGATTTGCACACTGTGAAGATATTCAGTCCGAAGGTGGAGTTTATGGATCTCCACAATGTAAAGAAGTCAAGATTATGTTTAACGAGAATTTTAAGACAATTACTCGGCCCAATGGGTATCCAATTCTGCATTTTTGGATTATTAAAAATCGTATATGTGAGAATCGAACCCGCATTTCCTGGATTACTAGGCGTGTACTCTAACTTTTACTCTACTTAGTATAGTTGCTTAGTATTTACTTAAATAGTCTAATTGTCACTTTATTCATAATGTTTTAATTGTTATATTTAATTGATAAGAAACCTAATTACAACCTTTCAAAGTTGTGCATTATCTGTGAACAAATCTATTTGTAAATAAATATTTCTATTTTAACTGATGTATTAATTTTTTGACTGACTAAATGCTTGGGCACAGATAATTGTATTGTATACAGTCACAACTGCATATTACTAGAAAATAGTTTTGCAACGATATATGACTGCCATTCATATATTATGTAAACGCATTTGCTTTGCCATTTAATGTCCGCTATGTCTCCGCTCCTGTTATGCGGGATAATACCGTAGCGTGAAGAACCAGACATATCCTTGAAATTTGAGCCGGAAATATCACACTAGCAAACAACACGACCCCGGTTGGTGTGCAGTGAAGTATGTGAGATTGTCGAGCTACTAAGAGAAGAGAATTTCTTGATTTTTTTTTATCAAATAATTTTTTGTATAGTTAACTATTAATGGGACTGAATATAAAACAAAGAATAAATCATGTCGTCAAATATTGTCTGATTTTTGAACGTAGTGACTTGATATCTTCTTCTCATTACTAAATAAATGCACTCGATACTTTGCACATGATATAATACATATATTTACTGCACATCTATCAAGCACAAAATACTACAAATCGATGGTTTAATCTGTAAACCAGCCAACTCTACTCTTGTAAAATGTTCAGGACCGACAAAAAAATTTGGTGAGTGTGTATGTTACTGCATGGAGTTGGCTAGGGTATACGAATGATTTTACGTTTTTTGTGAATATTCTTATATACAAACAATTCAATCCGTATAAATTGGCATCAAAATCGGTTTTTATACCACGAGTGGAGTTAACTGGTTTGCAGATTGAACCATCAATATAATATGTAAGAAATTCATCACATTATTTAAGCTATTCAATAGGGTTACCTAGATATAAGCACATCCGATGTTTGTTTCTCGCATTTCTTTCTACAATATATTACATTATATAGTAGATATACATTATTCTCTGATTTCAAATATTTTTTTCTTTATTTGTAAATTATATTATCAAAATTAAAATTAATTAAGGCAATGTAAAACATTCTTAAAAAAAAACGTACAAATATTATAGTGCTTATATTTATATATTAAATATATTTTTAAATCTCACTAAACTATTGTCAAATAAATAAAAATGTACGTGAGTTTTGATGATAGTTATTAATAATGTATCCATATATTTTAAACCTTTTTATTATTTACTATTTAAGTGCATTGAATCTCAAGCAGCTCATCATGGATGTTAAATAATATTCTAGGATCGACATAGTGATAAATATTTAGCACGCCACTGTATAGCTACTATGACAGTGTTTACAAAGTAAGAGACATGTATAATCGAATTAATCTTTTGGTTAAACTTACATTGAATGAATCAGTCCTAATTAAAATGTCTTGCATACGTCTTTCTATCAGGATATATTTATTTGTCAATGTCATTAGAAGATTGGTGAGTTTGTCTAGGATTAATCTAGAAACATGATGTTCTTGACGTACTACCACTGAAATACAAATTGAATATTATAAAAAACAGAAGTTGGAAAAAATTTAGAGACATTAGAGTGGGCACTAAATGTTGTTTTATTCTTAACCTTAGATTTGTACTACACAATCGTTACTAGCAAAAATATAAATAATAACAGTGAAAGCATTTTTAAAAACTCATGTGACTTATGATTATGTTATCCCCAGATCAAAAAGTAACTTCATGTCGGCTAACGTAAATTATAAGTACCTCTGTTATGTCTTATTATAATGCGTATAAAATACTTAAGAATATTAAATATGTATTATAATGTGTTTGGACAGTTTATGGTAATAACTAATTGATTATAATTTGTAAAAAGCATCGTATTAAAAAAATATTTAATGAAATGACACGTTATATGAAACAGGGATTAATTATTATTTGTATATTGCAATGTTGTCATTAAAAATAATTAAAAAGGTATTTAAAAATAGAACAAACATAATTTATGAAGAGCTTTTTTGAAATTAGAAGCTCAAGGATAAAAATACTTAAGATTTGTGTCAATAAATACATTTGTATAATACTTGTATAAACGTATTTGTACATATTGTCGAAACTGTCTGTATTATAATGTTTTACATTGGTCGTTTGACACAGAAAATCAACTGGCTATTGCTAGAATAAATTAACATTGTACATAGGTAGTAATGTGAATACGCAAATAACTAGCTGCAATATTGTAATGTACTGTACAGTAGATTATTCTAAATATTTTAAGGCTATCAACAATCTCAATGTTTTAATGAAATGCAGTTTATTTTAATAATAACCGTTCAGTAATTTGCCATACATGAACCTAGAAAAAAATGACCCTGATTTTTGAGCTCAAGGACATTTAAGTTACCTCTTAACTTGGGCATTTGCTGTAGATGTTGCATTAACGTAAATAGGTGTTTAAAAAACTTCAATGTCACCGGACATAACTAAAGACAATACTCCGGTGTACCTGATTTAATTAAATGATGATTTTTACTTGTAGGAAACGGCAACAGAAGAGTTATAAATTACGAAGAAAATATCAGATGGACTAAGCTAAGTCCATTTTTTATAGTCTATACTTATACTAATCAGATGTTTATTACTGTGGGAAGATTTCATTTTTTTTTGTAACATTTTCGCTCCGAAAGTAAAGCATATATATCTAGACAATGTGAAGATATCCACGCTGAAAGTGGAGTATATGGATCTCCGAAATGTAAAGTTATGTCACGAGAATTTTTTGTAAAATGGTTGCTCAACCTAATGAGCATCTAGCCCTGCATTTGAGGATAGTAAAAAAAACTAACAGAAGAAGGAATCGAACCCTCATTCCCCGGGTTGCGAGGAGCGCACGCTAACCTCTACGGTATCAAGGAGACAATTTCATGTATGTAATAATAATTATTTATTATTAAGTATTTTAGTACCCTAAAAGTAAAATCTTGGAAGGCTGTTCTTAGGACACTCAGCGGGCAGAAGAGTATTTCACGTTCGTTACGCTCGCATCAGTGACTAGAAAATTTACAGTCTGAACACGTGGCGGATAGTATAGATAGAGGAAAGTTAATGAAATATTTCTTACGACATATACTTTTTTATGAAGTCGTTAGTCACTTGACCAATCTCTTTATCCTTGACTTCATCATTATAATGAGCTCCTGTATTGTTAAATTTATCAATATTATGTATTTCGTGTGGACAAATTTTGGGCATCTCATTTTTCTCCATAAGTTATAATCTATTTTTTATTGGTTGAATCTTTTTTTTTTCAGAACAGAATGAATTTTTATTTTTTCAAGTCTGCCACATACTACATAATTGGGATTTTTGTTGATAATATTTGAGGATTTTTCAGATGTAGAAATAATAATGCAATTCAATTTTAAATATTTTTTGTTGTTTATTTTGAACAGAATTTTAAAAATCACATAATATTGAATAGGCCTACTAAATATGCACGTGCTTCTATATAATATAGGTACTTAGACTATATACGGGATTGAAACCCGTTACATGATATAAATACGCAGGAAACGAAAAAACGTTCCCTCCCCTCCCCAGGAACTTAAATTAGAAGTGACCATCTCCCGTAGGATCGCTCAACCAGGGGTAGTTATTGGGACAGCGTACGCACGTCTGAAGATTGATGGTTTCCCCAGGAACTTCCTTGGAGGTGAGCTTGCAAGTGTGGGGTACCCAACAGGCAGGGATTCCTTCGACGGAGCACTTTTCCCTCCATGGCTCGAAGGTCTTTGATTCGGTTATTGTTCTTGGGTTCTGGATCCATTGGATCACTTGAGTCATGGTGACAAAGTAGACATCGTTGTGATTGGCAAGAATTTCATCGATCCAGTAAAGGAAAGCGTCGAGATATTCAGGGTTATTCTTGAGCCAAGCGGCGTGGAAGTAAAGACCAAGTGGCGCACGATTTTGTTCGTAATGCCTATCAAAGTTGTGGTTTAAGAAGTTGTAGAATTGATCTCCGCTAAGGATGTTGGAGCAGGAATCAACCATGGCACAGCCTGGAAGATATTCGTCGTTGTTGGGATCTTCACGACGATCTAATTCATTCATGACGATTTCCCACACGGCGTGGCTACGTGTTGGGCAGCTCTGGAGATTTCCGTGACAACGGTGAGGCATGCGGAAGTACATGGTGTAAGGCCATAGTGGAGGATTGGAGAGAGGTGCTGTGATGGTGGAATCGTACAAGAAAGCTTGTTCTTCCATCATGGTGAATTGGTTGTTGCCGCCTACTCGGAGGTAAGGAGCGCGAACTCCCACCACGTTGTTGTCGGTCAAGTTGGCATACTTCTCGGTAATGATCCTCATACCAGCCATTTCCTTTGCCCAGTCGTCAACGGTGGCATTACTCCAGAAACGCTCATCATCATTGTGTCTGTAAGAAAAAAAGAATGTTAAAAATTTGCCTTCACACATTTTGTTACCACTGATAAAGCCAACTTAATTTATTAATCGTATATTTGAATTGTACTGCTAAGTTCAGATCAAGTACTAATAATCTTTGTACAATAAGTTCATAAATTAATGATGTTTAGTAACTTACGTGATGGAGTGGACAGCAATTTCGTGTCCTTTTCTGTGGGTCTCTTGCACAGCAGAGTAGTTGGTGTACTTGTGGGAGACGAAGAAAGTTGCCTTGATATCGCAACCGTTGGGGTTCTTGCGCTTGCCGTTGAACATCTCCTTGTAGAGTTCGATGTTGTTGTTGTTGATGGCATCATCGAAAGTGATGGTAATCATCTGTGGGATATCCTTTGGTGGCAGATCTCCGGGAGCTGACGTACCATCTTCGGAGCAGAAGCAATCCGGAAGGACGCATACTGTGGGATCGCAAGGAGGAGCGCGGTTGGGATCGTTGTCAATATCTGTTGGACAAGAAATATTTTTATTAGACAAGATTTCCATGATATATTTTTTTATGAAAATGCTTAACGTAAACGATGTTCACAATTGAATGAATTCGTTAGAATATAAATGAAACCATATTAGATTTATCAATAGTATCAATGATTTGTTACTAACTAAATTTATTTCATTCGCCTTTGATACAAAATTAGAGTTACGTCCACACACAATAGCTATGAACAAAGTTAATTAATATATAACATCACGAATTCATATAATTATCGAACTATTGTATTTTGTCTTTGAACTATTAATAAGGTTTATTTGTAATGCGGTAAAAATATTGATATAGCCCAAATTTTTAATATAGTCCGCAAAGAAAAACAATTAACGTAAGAGTTAAAAATTCTACAAGAAACATGGCAATTTCCATATAGATTATAAATTTCAAATGAATTTCTATAGAGAATCATCGACCGAATATTTTAATATTTGAATGTCAATGGCAAAACGATTAAGTATTAGAAATAAAGTTGTTGAAATTTAATTCATTATTATTTTGTCTCATTAGTATAGTGAATTCCGAAATTATTCTCACTGGCGAGACGGGCAGAAAAAGTGCCAAGTTTCACTTGGTGAATGTGAATCAAAAGGTTACTAGAAATCCTGTTATTTTGGTATTTGAAAAGCGTGCTCCTCATTACCATAAATGAATATTGAACGCTATTAAAATCGCTCCGAGCGTTCGGGGAATACAGGCCTGGTTAATGTGCTGGAAAGCCTTGAGACACACCGTACTACCACTGGCTTAACAACCAGAACGTCCTACGTCAATACACTCAAAAACCAGATTGCAACTAATTAACGTTTCAAGTGTAAAATACCAATAATGGTTGAATTAATGTATGTCATTGATTTTGGCACAATTTATAATAATGTATATCTGACACGAAATTCATACTCTTTATATTAAAAAAAGACCCCGTATAAAATTACAATGAATAACGCCAATTTCAAAAACTGTATAGACTATTTCTGTGATATAATATAACAAGCTATCGGAAAAAAGTAAATACAAATGGGAAATGATTCTATACATCAATTAAAACATGAATCGAGTTCAATTATTATAGACATTTATCGTATTATCGTTCAATATAACCGGACATTATTTAGTAGTGTATTTATTAATATACTTATTGAAATATTCAGCAGTGTTTTTATTTAATTTCTTACAGTTACGATTTCAGAGAGAGAAGGTGGATATGACAGTCACAGCCTCCTTGCAAAACATTACGCGAGCACTGGGCGAGTTGTCGCATTCCAAAACTTACCAGTGGCTTTAAACATAAGACGGCAGATACTTAAATAAGGAGTATTTGAAATGTATTCTCTTATGATGTTTTTAATTCGTTTATATTGTATTTTAATACAGAGATACCTGTATTTATGTAAATAGGTATTTTTAAATTGGTATTGCCGTTTTGGATGACAAAATGAAATGGTACTGTTCACTCTATTCATATTTGTGTAATTAGATAACAAATTGGCGATAGAGCAAGATAAAACGAACTTGAAAATGTACGTAATAAAATCGTTTTAAATTTTGATAATATTATATATTATTTTATAAATATCGTAAAGTGATAAGAATTTTGGTATTGGAATAAAGTAAGTGTTCATTTTTTTCGATTTTTAGTTTTAAGACCATTTACTAAAATGCGTTGAAGTCCACTGGCGTAGAGGAATAAATAATAAGAATTGATTGTAAACAGTAAAATGGCAGTGAGAGTGTTGCCACCTTGCATCGTTCGCGACCACTTTCGCTGGTCAGATGCCGGTGGCCGTGAGTGATCCGGTCCGGCCTTACGGACCATTCGACCAAATGAGCCCCGCGAGACGCCACTGACTAAATAAACACGAATTAACACGTTGGACCCGTTATTGATTCTGCTCAGATCCGAATTTGCACGTTTTATTTACTGTTTATTCTTTCCTGATATTAAATTCACGCCTGATTTGTATGTATTATATTTACAGTATGAAATAAATGAAATACACTAATAAAACATAAAAGAGATGACTAAGCATTAAACTGTAGTCATAATATATATGGAAATAAATCAGGCTAAATAAAACTGTTTAAAATAAGTTTTTTGTGTCTTATTAAACTAATTTAAATCATATTATTGTTATTTATTGTACATTAATAACTAAAGATGCACGTGAAAAACAATATTAAATATGTATATCAAGTAGTTTTAGATGAGCTTTTGAATGCGCAGAATCAAGGTATTAGAAAAAAGCTAATGATTGATTATTTAAGTGTAAAAGAATTTTGTGAGATTCTACAGTAAAATATGAAAACTAAACTAAAAGTAATAAATTGATAATGAGTTTATAAGATATTTTGTTAGTCATTGACAATAATATTTACAAAAAAATATTCTTAAATCGGATCTGTACACCTGTCAAAAATGAAAATCAATGGCACCATTAACTTTTCATTGTAGAACTTAATTTCATCAAAGAAATTTCAATTCAGTATTTACATATTAGGGCTTTGCCCGAAGACATCCGGAATATGATATTGAGAAACTGATTTGGTTATAATGAGATAATTTATTATCATATAAAGCCGATTAATGGTTTACGATTTGTGCCGCAGCGTCTTCTTTGTATAGTATTATATTTTTGGATATGAAAAAAATAATTAGAATATAAATACTGATTGGTGTGATTTATGTATTGAATATAATATCAATAGTGTATTCAATGTTGATAATAAAGTTGAAAGTTATGAGTTTGAATACTGCAGATGCACGACTGGATTTACAATTGATTGACAACCAATTTTTGTGAAAAAAACTCTGTTTAAATAGAATCCAGTTCATAAAGATCCATGTGCTCCACTTTCAAAGCGGATATGGTATAAGCACGATATCACGAGATCGGTGTCATTGATTTCATAGCCATTTTGACAGGCGTGTTTATTTTAAAAGAAATAACTCAATACTTTAAATATTTACTAAATGATTTTATAAGAATAAAATTGATGAATTTAAAGCTGATGATATTATGAAATAAGAGAGGAAGTTAATACGGTGAATGCTAAATTAATTGTTCCAAAGGGTAAAAAATAAATATTTCATAAAAAAGTGTTATATTAGCTTAAAAGCTCAAAGCTTAAAAACTGTTGATTGTACCAATGAAACCAATATTAAGAAATTATGTTATGGTGTTGGGAGTTTTGTACACTGTCTTATTAAAAATATATATATTACATACGGTTCTAAAGAATGCATTATAAAATAAGCTATAGCCATGTGAGAATTTCCTTTTATAAAAAAACAATTCGAAGGCCTAATCAGCTAGAACAAAATAAATTATGGAATTAGACCGAATCCGCCATGCAAAAGAAAATAAATTTACATTTAAAAAGAGTTAATAGAGTATGTCATGGAATTCATTGTCTTTGTAAGCAATAGAGAATTTCATTGCGAGAAATTGTTCAGAGTGCCTTTCTATTAATATTATACGAGATTGCTTCTTGTTATTGGCAAGCGAAATGTCAGCGAGAAACTTACGTAAATAATTATTATTAATATTACGTATTTTATGATTCAGTGACTGTAAAGTGATCCGTGTAAGGTTTTTCTTTAATTACAGACCGTTTAAATAATATAATTTATCAAAAATTAACTTTATCTGTAAATAATCAGTAATTAGTACTATTTCTGTCATGATTTATAACAAAAAACAATAAAAATATGTTTATAAAATGATTTCATATTTAAATATATTAACTAATCAATAAGCGATAAACTCAAAACGATACATAAACCTCGTGTGATTTCCGTTAAGAAAATATCTTTTTATTGATAAACAATTGCCCTTGTCATAAATAATTTAATAAAGTTTTTCGTTGTATGCTTTTTATATTATTATTATCAACTTTTGTTGTAAACATATCACCTCCGCACTAAAGCTAAATTTATATAAACATGAAATTGATAAATGAAAGTGAAATTTCAGACTACAATTCAAATAAAGGTGTTTTTTTCAGAAAAATTCAGCATATTGAAGATTTTACGATACAATTTCATCCAAAGGGATTCAATATGTTTTAAATGCATGTAGTAGCCATACATAAATTATATTTATGTAAACAAAACATTAAAAAAAGAAACAATATGAATTGTGAATACATTTATTGATTGAGCACAAACTTGCAATTTAAATTGTGAGAAACGGAAAGCAATTCCGCCAAGAATGATTGGTTTAATATTTTTTTTTTAAGTACGAATGCTAGTTAGTGATCAAGGTAATGCGCCAGTTTAATAGACAATACTATTTCAAACTGTGTGCTATTATTTAGAAAATATATTATGTTGTCTATTGTTTTTTTTAATTAAAATAAAAAAAAACCCGCTCTCATCTCGCGGATTATTAAATTTGGAAGTCTTTATAGCTGCATTCTATTGCGACGTATCATATTCTAGCCAAATTCCACCGACAATAAAACAAGTGAAACGTGTCTGCATAATTTATATAACTGCCGATTATATGACACGACATATAAATAAGAATAAACAAAATTAATATAACGCAGAATAACGTTCGTTCCTTTTTGCTTGACAATAATAATTTATCAGCCAACAGCGCCACTCTTGGTGGACTTTCTAAAGATTGAGAACATTCAAGTTTTTATATTATATTTAAACTGTTCTTGAAAACTATCTTTCTCGTATTTAATATGGCGTGTTATATTATGTAAGATTTCACTAAAACATAATAATGCTTGTATTTTAGAAATAATAAAAAAAAACTATGCTTGTGTCGTTCGTCAAAAAATACATATTTAGTGATTGATATAAATACATTCATGGATTTTGTAAAAATATTTTGATATTTGGATAGGTAACCGCTTAAGCAATGTGGTTGTTATCTTTGCCACCATTATTCAGTCAACGTGAATTAGAACCCGGAACTTCTCGGACACTCACGTGATGCTCATTTCATTTTTTGTATTTATTTACATATGAGTAAAAGAAAAATTTAAATAATCTTAAGTACACGAGAAAATGAACAACTGTATGCTAGTTTTTGATTGTATATATGAAGAAAATAGGAGACAATGTTATATCCCTAAAATTATAATATGTCTAATTATTATTCGAGATAGATAAATTTCTGTTACCATATAAGTCATTTATAAAATAAGTTTAATGTAAATATATAACTTTTATATAACGTAAATTAAGATTTGCGGTGCTCTCACTTTCCATGAAGTAAAATATTGAATGAATATATGACAACCACTTTTGTGGTTGACATTTATGGTCGAAGTTGATAGCGACCACAAAACATGTCCACAAACTCTTATGATGAAAGAATGTAATAAAGATCTACGATGTGTAAATAAACACATTGTATTACGTATTAGATACATAATTATATTTAACTTATTGTAATTAAGAATTTATTTTTAATGTCATTTCACAACGTCTTCTTTTAATTAATTTTCATAAGTTATTGACATGAAATTAGTATTTATTAATTGATTATTATATCACATATGTTAAAAAGAAAGCTTCTTTAAATACATATTAATCGTAGAAGACATTAAAGTTGTTATCAAGAATTATCAAATTTAATATGCACTACAACACTTCCTGTAATTAAACTTGTTCGTAATAATTTTCTAAAGTATCGCAAATGTAACACAAAGTATGAAAGCATTGATTTGCCCCAGGCACTTAATATGAGATGTGTATTGAACATAGATATAATCTGCCTAGTTATCTATTGATTTCTAAATATACGTATTTATTTTACCTACATAATTAACCATTGTAAAAATAATTATACTTGACACACTTGTAATTTATTAAAATATGTACTTATTGGAAACGTGGCAATTTAAAATTAATCTGTCTATTCAAATATTCCTTTCAATGGTACATTAAAGAAGCGCACATTTCTTATGTTATATATAAATAATGGGATAAGAAATTGATTGAAAATCAACGGCCGTGAAAAACAATCTGCCGAAATTAATATATCGACATATTGTGTAGATTTATTTAGTCCACGCTTATTGTCATAGAAAACAACACTTTATTTGAATATATAGTATAAAGATATGTCATATGTGAAAATAAGCCAATTTAATCTATCGAAATTCTCATCGATAAATATATATAAATATAAAACTAATATATTATACATCACATTATGAGCTGAATTGATAATTTAAGACCTCTAAATTACATTTCTCTGGTCATATACAAAAGAAGTAAACCTGTAATTTATATTGGCGTATTGAGAGATTATTTTTATGTTTTTTAATTTGCCGCTGGCTTGAAGTCACAGTTATCTAAATTGCTAACTGACCTAAAGGAAGTTTCTAATATATCGGCCAATAAAATTTATATTACTGCAATTCCTCACAATAAGCGAGGAAATTCTACGAAAAATTCCATGAGACCAAACCAGTTGTGTGGAATGCTTCCATCAATGGAACTGTTCGATCACCAAGTCGTGGAAGTGTGGAAATCACTCATTCGGGGCACGTATAGGAAGCGAACCCGTTATACGCGTGACTCTTAACTAGCCGGACTATGGCATCAGCCGTATAAAGAAAACTACATATAATATTGTTTGCTAACATAAATAAAATAATATCATAGCCACTGACTTGATTCAAGTTTTTATGTTTTTCCATTTACTGGTTCAAGTTATAAAATGTTTTAGACTATCATAAATAACATTTTTAAAAAGTGATGAACTTACCACAGGAATTCTCATCAGAACCATCTGTGCAATCTTTCTCTCCGTTGCAGAAGAGACCTCGTTCTACACAGCTGCTGTCTCCGCAAGCCAAATAGCCATCTTGGCACAAAGGCTCATCGGTGAAGAGAAGAGGCTTAACTTTCCTCTCCTTGTTCTTCATCTTGCAGTTCTTGACGGCGGTTTTCCAGTCGCAGGTCTGCTTTTCGATATCGAAGAAAAGACCAGCTGGACAACGGATGGCTTGGAGACCCTGTATAAACGAATATAAATTTAGTATTTTATACTTCGTACCCAATCATTTTGAGATATTTTAGTGTTCATTTTCAAGTAAAATAAATGTGTTTCCTACTTCCTATTTCTAGATTGTTATTATCTTGGCTAACAAAGTTTAAAACTGGTACATATCGAAATTTGACAATGATTTTTCTAAATATTTTTTAACCGTGTATTTTTGTTGGAAACTTGTGGAGGAAGAGAAAGAAAAATTGAACCAAAATTTATATTTTGTGAAAGTTTAAATTTACAGTGAAGTTTTCTTATACAATAGTCTGTCATAGTAGTTTGAAGTTATTTGTAACCAACGTTTCTTATTTAATAAATGAAAAATTTCTGTCAAAACAGTTTTCACCTTTATATATTTATAAATAAAAATAGAAAACATATGCATATATTAAACTTTAAAGCTCGTTAAAAATGATCATTGTGCTTTGAAACTATATAAATTTGAATCTTGTAGTGTATTTAAGATACATGCAATGTTTTATGTTGATTTAAATCTGACTAAATCCCAAAGTATTAAAATGAATAGTGATAAGCTCATCTCACCATTGTATTGCAATAGTTTTACGCTAAAGAGTAGCCTTTTTTAGAGCTTATATAACGTATATAAAAAAAAAGAGTTACTTATAGTTTTTTGGAAGGCTGGATTTTATAATATAGTTAAGAAAGATGCAAATATTACGTGCACTCCAGTAAAAATAATTTGATGAGAAACATGTTTAGTAATTTACTATGTAAATAATTTTGAATTATGAAATGAGAAACAACGATTAGTCTTTTGATATTAATTGTATAAATACATATTGTTTCATATGGTAAAAATGTCAATGTCCGAAAAGCTAGATCGCGATTGTCGATTATTGTATGCAATAAATATCTTGTATGTCGAAAGGAACAAGGAAGTAAAATAAAATAATAGCAATTAAAAAAGAGATTCGAAGATGGTGGTCCATTAATTGTCGATTAATTATTATAATAGACAAGTGAATGGCATAATATTAAATAAATGACGTTGATGGTCATGTTTAAATGTTAAATGCAGACACGTTCCTCGTCAACTGAATTCATCGTAGTTACGTAAGTTTAATGACTTCTTTTAAAAATAAAACCAACGAAGCGTTTCCTCATTGGTCAAAGAGATTGCGTCTTTTACATAAGAATGTAACATTAAAAAACTGTGAAAAAAGCGTGACGTATGATTTACATAAATGCATACAAATAGCTATTAATCATGAAATTTACTCTTGTATTATGCTAAATGATTTGTATATGAATAACACCCGTGAAATGTGATTATCACTTTGTACTAATTTTGATTGCATAACATAGTAATGTATGTTTTACAAAATATATTTGCACAGCTAATATATACATATGTGTTATTGTACTTATTAAAATAAATTAGTCTTGTGCTAGCAACTTTAACAATAATAAAAATCACATGAAATATGACAGTATTCTACTTGTTTTTTTAAAATATAAAAACTGAAAGTGATTCATATTATCTACTAATTTAATCTGCTGAAAATTCTACACCCAAGTACAAGAAACAACATGAAAAAGGATTTAAAGTATTCGATCCATGACTTGATATAAAAAAAAAGAGACTTGACTATTTATTGCACAACTCGTTTGTAGATACACTGAACTTTACACAAGTATTTCATAAGACGATTTCAAATATTATTATTATTTTATGCCGATTATAGAGCCTACACTTCTTAATACATGATTTTGGAAAGTAAGTAATACACGAAAGACATACAGAATTAATACTTTAATAAAAAGTTATTCATTCATTGCTTAATTTGCTATGTGCGCCTTCTGAATTCACTACCTGATTAAATCATTTCACTTTTCTTTCTCTTTGTCTTAGCATGATTTTTATTTAACCGAGACGAAAAATACTCATTGATTGACCGTGAATAAGTCAGACAGACGAAACAATAAACTATTTTAAATGGACAACTCTTATAATAGGTGTTAAGTTAAATAAAGAAAAAAGAGGTACAAATATTTGTGTCAAGAAAAAGAACTTACAGATGACGTGCACTGGATGACATCACGGCAGTTATCTCCTTCACCAGCGACAAGTCTGAACCATTCGCCGGCGTCCTTGTCTTTGCAAAGCTCAGCCTCGAAGCTCTCTTCTTTCTTGGTGGTGTTTTCATCGGCCTGCCGCCTCCACCTTCTTGGGATCTCTAACCCGTCAACTGTGACAAAAGAAAATACAATTTTTGTTATTAAAACTACTTCAGTAATAATATGTTTATATTAGTACGGATGTAATGGTGTGTTTAAGTTAGTAAAGGAATCGTTAATATGATTGATGAATGTAATCAGGAAAGATGTTGGAAATAATTAATAGTTATGTATAACGTTTCGCAATCGAAAAATTCTTATATAATTTAAAGCCGACGAGTTTTTAGTAAGTCGTCACACGTATTTTATAGATGTTAAATAATATATTGGCAAATAGACGTGTATAGAATTCTACGTAAATTATAGAAATACCAAACGATTAAAAATCATGAATAAGTTGGTCGCGTATTTTAAATACGATGATGTCAATAATAAATTGTATGTTGCGAAAAGTATAAATCTTTTTTTGTAACTTGAATTACTAATTACGGTTCAAAAAAGTTGGTTTAAATTGAAATGTTTTTATTGTTGCTTACAATTAAGATTTTTTATTTGTATTTTAATCTATTGTACGAATCAATCGGCTATCGCTAAGCCAATGATTAAAAACCGATTCTCGCAAAAAAGGCCATATTTCTATACAAAACATTCAAGGCTTCTAGTACTAATAATAATGAGTTACTACATAAGTAAGTTAAGTGATTGCTATAAATTTATAATCAATTAATTGTTTTATATTAAACTTATTACATTACAGACAATCAAAAGGGATTTTCTCACTGTAACCAAAAGTGGCATAACATTAATAGGATTTCATTGGTCTCTGATGTATTAAATTTTATTTAAAAATCTGTTAATACAGAATTGCCTAATGATTGGCAACATTTAATTACACAGGAAATCAACTGAAAATGTCTTTAATATTAAATTATAGTATATGTCTTTTTTATATAATAGTTTTCGTTTTTATTGTACCGTACATCAACTACTAGTAAAGGAAATGGTTTTATTTAAATAAATTGCCTTGGTTATTGACATTTTCTAACTCAGTGACAGTTGGGCAAGATGAATTTTTTAAAGTAAACTTCTGGAATGGGATCTGTCTAACTTTTAAAAACACTTTTATAAGTTATTTGTACAGTATATGCTTTTTTAATTGATCAAATTTAAAGTCGTTTTGTATGCCATGTTGTGAATGCCTTAAACTTGTAATTTATATTATCTTTAACGTGAAATAAAAATCTCGCAATAGCCTGTTGTACCCTTTTCTATGTATGCACATACTTGTTAAATAATAATATTTATTCTTATGCAAAAATAATTATTTACACTGTATTTACTGTTGTCATATTTTAAATTTACTTCTGCACACAGTGAGTTCTTGACAATTTATGTACACGTTCTATTAAAACCAACTTGACAGTCAATTACATGAGTTTTCAGTGTACAAATAACGCAATTACATCCTTAGAACAAAGACTGCTTTAATATAAAAGCTAATTGCAGCATTCGAGTAACGTCACTTTGGCATTCTCTTTGTTGTTTTCTTTACACGTACCAGAGAATATAAATTTTTGATAGAGGCAATTTGCAATTGCGTAAATTGAATTGAGCGAAAGGTTACGTCACTGTAGAGGTGTATTGATTTGATGATTCATTTCTAGATAGAGACCGAAGCTGGTGTATTCAAATAACTGAATTAAAAGCGAAAATAGTTGAGTTGATATTTGTGTCTACTGTGATCATATCAGGGATATTTAATTCTTTTGATACTGATATTATTGACATTACTATGAAAAGCTTTACAATTAATACGAAATGAGCTTTTTTGAATCAAGGTATAGAATCTAGAATAACTATGTGAAATATCATAGACATTATTCATAAGTACAGAACTAATATGCCAACTATGAAGCTAGTACTGAAAGCAATAGTGTGCTATTACAATCCATCAACTTTTGTTCAAATTTTCCACCCGGGTGAGTTGAGTTAGATAGATATTATTTTATAAATATCAAGAATAAAAACTTTTCAACTCATTCTTGAAATTGAACCATCGAATTCATTCTGTGCTTTTAGACGTATTTTAATTTTTTATTTATGATTATTTTAAGCAACGTATGGAATTAAATAAATAAATAACTGCATTCATATACATGGTTACCCTGCACGCATCGGTTGTAGTGTGAACAAATGACGTTAACATATATTTATTGCTCAACAGCTTAATATATTTTTTTATTAATTATTCAACAATAAGTATAAGCACTAAATGACTCATCGCAAGTAAAATAATGACTCTCTACGTGATAAGAATTTTAATATCGGTGTCGTATAATGTTTTATACTTTGAAATATTTATTAATAAAAAAGCTTCGTATTGGTTTTCGTGTCACGAAAATATTAGATACAATAAAAGATCACAGGCATCCTTATCTTATTCGGCTTTTAGATTTCACAATAATTAAACTTTATGCTGTATTTACTGTTTAAGTGAAAATTTTGCATGATCGTTGACTTATCACGAATAGTTTCAAAGTGCATCTGACGCACCCTTTAATATGAAAAGTTCACGTGAATTATGAAGGATGTAAGTTTTCAACAATGGCAATCGAAATAAATTGAAATTATACGTGTTGCACGAGCAAACTTAAAGCGCACGTGGTTGGCAAGAATATATTTCTCTTTATATTATTTTGTTTGTTATAATTGTTTGAGTTGGTCAATTTTATTGTATTTATTGTGTGGAAATACATTGTTATAAGGAAAGTTTGTTAAGAAACAAAGCCGGTACGATGTATGATATACACTTCAATGAACCACTTTAGCGTGGAAAATATATCTTATCATTTAAATATAGTGAGAAGTTATTAGATCGTATCTTTTTAAAATGTTGATCATTGTTTATACAATACATACAAAATGTTAAAGGGAATGAAAATTAATTTTTTCTTTTAAAATTAAAAAAAGAAACTATTTTGATTGAATGAAATGGCAAAGTCCTTTTTGAATTTATAAATGTGGATTAAAAAAGTGGGATTGCAATTGTCGGAAAATGGTTGGAAGAAATTGTTTGATAGCCAAGACGACATAGATTTAGAAGGATTAGAAGTTTTTGATGTCTATAGAATAACACAGAATAATGCTGGAGGAGATGTGGCCAAAGAAAATGATTTATAGTAGTTAGATGTAGATCAACGTGAGTATCACACCATGACTCAAAGTGAAACATTAGATAAAGTTAATGTGTAGGATTTTTTTTATAATATCATCGTAATTTTAGACAGTTGATTATTAAAGAACAGCATTTTTTCAAAAGCAAAAAATAATGTCTTTTCTTGAATTTAATAATAATGATGATATAAAAATGCATTCAGAAAACATATTATTATATAATATAACAGACTTTCGGCTATAATGGAGATCTTCTAACTTGTATTAGTATGTTATATCGAAGTTCTACTGAATTAAATTTACGTATAAGGCTTTGGAGTGTGCAGAAAATGAATTGACGATGATGATACATAGTATGTTTTAACGTGCAAGAATGTTTTGATTGCAATGACACTGCATTGGTCAATGTTTTTTGTTGTGGCCACTGAAGCAAGAAGCGAATTGTGGAGTCGTGCAATAATTCGTGGGATCGTCCGAAGTTAACAGGTGCTATACTAGTATATTTTTGTAAAAGTAATATTGAGAATATTTTTCACTCATTCAGACATCCACCAGCTGACTCGAAAGCACAATGTTGCCAAAATGCGGTAGTCGACTATTAATGCGGAAAAATAGCTAAAAGCACTGCGTTGTTGGGATTGGTAAAAAACCAATACGTGTTTTGGTGTGACTACATTATTGGTCACCGGACGTGGTCAAATAGATAACCAAACGCGCATAAGTTCAGAACTAGTTAGTTTTTTTGTGTATTATTTATTTAAATATATAACCTAACCTAACCTGAATATATTTAAGTGTATTGAACGTGAAATAGTTTGAACGATTGGGTGGTAATCAGTCCAATAAGATTAATTTACACACTATGATGACTATAACTATAAACTGTATATGGCTAAGTACAAATCCGTGAAAAATATATTATCAATCATGAAGTTGGTATAAAATATTTCGAGAGAGTGTCAAGATAGTTGTATATATTTGCAAATTTATAACAAAGTAGTTTCAAACGAAACGTAAATAATAATATGATTTAATCTTTATAAGAAAGCAACTAAAGCTATTTAACGGTAAAACATGTTGACAAGTTTTTACGTTAGAAGAATTGACTCGTGTTCTTTCACGGAATTTTTATTCTTTATTTTTGATATATATTCGGTATATATTTCTCAGTATACAAACGATAGATAACACGGAAATTAAACGTGTATATTTTACAAAAAGTGTTTTGATTGATGCAATCAGTCAAAAGTAACATGCGTTGAATATTGTTTAGTATTCATATTGCATATTCTTTGTGCATCCTTAAAAGCTTTTAAAAATGTGGGCTGGTTTTATTACTTCAGGATTATTAACCTAGAATAATAAAACGCCGTTAAGTTCGATTTTCTAGTATCTTAATTTATAAACGCCTGGCGTATGTTAATATATGGTATATTAAAACGAGGATGTGCAATAATTTATCGTTCATTTAGATTTTATTTTGATAAATAATACTTGGAAGCGCTTTTAATCGCACAGTCAAAAGTAGCTTTTGGGAAAAGCTTAACACGCATAAACAAATATTTTATACAACACAATAGAAATTGAAATAATAAACCAATGAATTTTGCCTTAGGATCTTGAAAATGTATTTATATTAATGGTCATACATTTTATAAATGAAAAATATGACGAGTTGTAAGTATCAGGCCGGAATTTTAAATAGTATGTTAGTTTTGTTGTTATTTCTGATAAAGCTGATTTAAAACTAGTAAGTTTGTGAATTAAACTGTGTAAATGTTATATTTTACATTAGTGTAAAAAGTTTAGTATTTGCTTGAAAAGCTACAAATTATTCAGCCGAATTGTTCTGAAACATTCGTATGAGCGAGTGAGAGGAGTTCAGCGTGAAGATAACAGGTAGCACATTTACATACACATTCTTACATACATAATTATTACACGACTAATGCATACATTCACACCATGGAAAAAAAAACATGGGCGACTTTCTATTGCAAAGTGGTTATACATTTAACCTTTAGAAACGATTTCAATAATTATTTTATTAAATATATTGATATGGCTACGATAATACTGATTTTATTTAAAGCTAATGAAATATTTTTGAGCGAATGTTGTAACTTAAAAGTCAAAAAGGTTAATTTTGATTTTTTGAACATTTCTAATACCCCTTTTCTTTTGACATATAACGTATAGTACGTTCGATAGAATTAAGATAAAAAAAGAGGTCGTTCTGAATAAAATTACACTCACTTTTTATAATAAATAACTTTAATATGTGAGTAAATTGGGGCAATCTTTTTCCTTATCTAGTGTAAATTTAGAAAGACTGTATCATATAAAAAAAATTAATTATGTTTCAAATATGTTTTTAAATTGCCTACCATTATCTTGAAATTATAAGTTTGAAGTATTTTTTTCGATTATCTATCAGATGATGATGATACGAAATCAAAGCTTCTAGACGAAGAAAGCTTTCGTTCGGATAATTTTCGTACTAATGAAGAAAAAATATTTATCACTACAAGCTTACGGTATTTGTTACCCTTTCATATCTATGATATCCTGGTATTTTTATTGGATGTTTATACGTCATATATATCAAAAATATGCCATATTTCATTTCATTTTTTTTTGATTTCTAGCTTCATAAGACAAATCAATCATTTTATTATTATATAACAATATTTTAGACAAGATGATAAAAAAATCTGTGCATATTGGATTTATATTATATAATATCTTAGAAGGCACATATAGCAAATGAAGCTTATTACTACAGTAAAATTGAGTAAAAACGTTAAATTACTTTTCATTTTTCTCTCGTTGTTGAAGGGTGTCTAATATTTCATACACACTAAGATCTAATATGTTAAAGTATTCATACAAATGATACTCTCTTGAATTTTGTAATAATATGTGGATTTGGTACATAGCAGTTGTGTGTTAAACGATACGACTAAGTATTATTGCATGCTTGATTACTAAGAAATTATTATAAGTGAAACCAAATGATAAAATGATAATGACATTAATAGGAACAATCAATCTAAAAAATATATAATGACTTATGCATTTAATAGCATTTATCGCATGTTTATTAAAATACGAATAAAATTATACGATTTACGCAAAAATATGTTAAGTGTTGTTTTATATCAAAATTATTTATGAATATATTTTGCGAAACATGATTATGTAGATAATAAATACAAGAGTTTATTTATTTATAGCTGTAAGTTAGTAAGAATAGTTAAATTTGTTTATTAATGTAATAATTGATAAAAGTATTTCAAAAGTAAAAATAAATCTTATAGTGTTTTTAATAATGTGTATTTTGATAAACCTGATGTGTTAAATTAGTTTTAAATTAATTTTCGGAAGAATCGAATAGACATAACGCGTGGAGGAAACATATGGCTTAGTATGAGAGTGAAAATAGTGATTTATTTAAAGTATAAAAAATACGTTTGTAGATTGTAGAAGTGCTTGATGGCTTTATGTAAATATGACAGATAATTTTAAAAGTTTTAAGATAATATGTGATTTTGTCACTTAGTAAAATTAAGTTGCTATCGAAAAATCGTTAGTTTATCTGCCGTATAACTATTAAAGCCGAAACGTATTGATTAAATTAAGAATAGACAAAGTGTATTTTGCTAAATGTGAAAGTTATTGTCGCATTATCCCCGCCAGAAAAAGTCAAGATATCATTAATGTTCAATATTGAGCAAACTCAATGCTAAAATTAAACTCTCACATCGACTTGTGACCAAATTTGAACCCAATTAGATACATTTATCTTGGCATTCTGTTTTATTACTGTAAAAATAATCATAAATTCAAAGAAATAGAATAAAAGAACTCAATTTATAATATAACTTGCAATTCTGTGATATTTATAATAGTAAAATTAGTCCAATATGTTGGTTTCATAATCGCCCATAGCATATATATCGGGTTTCGTTCTTTCGCGTGTTGATGTCACCTCGCAGCAACGTGGAATATAACCTCATGCGTTGGTAATACGATTTGCAATATTAGAAATTACTGGAATATGACAACATATTGAAACCACAAAATGTTGAATACTATACTAGAATTCGACTTTTGTGCGATAAGTTACTTTGAAATTCTCACAAATATTGCCAAATATATACGATGAATTTATTAAGTGCCAAGAATACAACGTTTAATTGAAGCTAATGAACATTACCGACATACGAAATTAACACTTTTCACGTTTCGATAAACTAAACAACACTGTTTCAGTATTTTTTTGTGAAATATTATGAATAAATCCGTATGAATTGATTGAGAAATATCACTAAATAATTTGTACCGTAATAAATATTTTCACTTTATCACTTTTTCAGAATAATATAACTAATACTTAATAAATTTCTAAATAGTGTATTTTAAGCAGGTAAGGTCAAGTATGGTTGAGTGGGATGGCAGGGGTGTGCGTTATAAGGGGAGGAAAACAGGGTTGCCAATGCAAGATGGTAGCATGCATAAAATATCGAAAATGGAGGAAAACTCACCGGCGACAAACAGACACAGCGCAAGCGCTGTGATACACACGTTCCACGCCATGTTGGTCACTAAACAGTCCCTCCTGGGGCGCCCGCTTCTCTTTTATAGCGGCCCCAGACCCTGCCCCACCACGCGAATTGAGCGCCGCCGACCAATAGAAAGTCTCCGCAGAGGGTTGCAGGTTGCGATACAGTCGCATCGCCATACATCGAATGCTTCATATTAATAATCTGACAGATTGTTGTCAAATTTTTTTTTTAATTCGATATATAACTTTTTGTTTCGAGCAAGATGGACGTATGTACAAAAACAATCCGGGCATAATTAACAATAGGAATTTTGTAGTAAAAAACATGGAGAGGCCTTTATTATGTGGTTTAATTGAATTGATAGTAAAACATGTGTTCATTATTGCAACCGTGATTTTAAAATTTTCACAAAAATGTTAAAATCACATTTTTTTATACTTTGTTTTCAATTTCATAGTAATTATTATCGTAGTCAGAATATAAACATTGAAGAAATGTTATGAGAAAAAGAGATAGCATTATATTGTAAGAGACGGAAGGTGGGAGTGAAAAATTTAAGTATGAAAGAAAACATACGGAGTTGGTCTAGACTGTCATAGAACAAATTTTTCAGTACTTGCAAAATAGTTCGCGAATATACTAATGCAATATATGAGTACTATACAGGACATGCACATGTTAAAAACGATACAGTACGAAGAACAGTGTATTTTTGTTTCCGTTTGTCAAACCAAAAGGACTCTAACGGTATATACTATAATATTTAAGCTGTTTCAATATGAGTTTGAAATATTTCGATAAAAAATAAAAAAAATACATGAAAAAAGTATTTATTTTGAAAATTGATTTTGCAAATTGATGAAAATGCAAATTATTTAATTTATTTAAGAAAGAAGAGTTATATATGTATATATATGAATAGATTTGATTTTAAACAATGCAAGAAGATCGAAAAATTTTAAAATGTTTAAAAATTCGTTAAGTGATGTTTTCTTAGAACAATAATAATAATAAAACAATCCTGGATATGGGAAATGAAGGATATCCGGTGTATGAAAATCAAGCCACAAAATAAAGAAAATGATGTAGCCTGTAGCAAGAGCAAAACATAACTGAACAGGTTATAGAATTGTCCGACAGGTGGCGCTCGATGTGGGAGAAAAGAGGGATTATTTTATTTGTAGAATCAATATTGTTTAACGGGTCAGTTAGCGTCTGTAAGTATTTTTATAGCAAGTGTAACTGTCCTTGGAGAAAAACAAGCAAACGTTATTGCAATATACCCTGTAATAATGTAAACACATTATTTAATGTGTCGAAAGAAATGTTGTATGCGAAGAAAATGTTGAGAAAATTCAGTTTTATTACTTGTAAAAACATAATAAAATATGTAGTAGTTTCAAGTATTCCAAAAACTATATTTTTATTCAAATTAATTGTCTGTTGATTGTAAATTGAACCATTTTAATCATATTATGTTTTAATAACATATTTTTTTTATTAATTCATCATTTAATTTATCATAATTTGAAAATAAAATAATTAATTTCTTACTGAAACTGCCACTAAAGTTAATGACACCACTGAGTTTATCCGAATCAGATTACTTGATAATCTCATTGGAACGATTTGATATAGTCAATTGTAATGTAATATTGAGAAACATACATAGGAAAAATCCTTTGTTTAAGAAAATTTAGGATCCGTATTTTGACTTTCAGTACCAGGACAAAAGTTAACAAAATGAAAGACCTTTGTTCGTAATGTATCTAAATTGATACCCAAACAAAAAATAATGAAAACTTTTATTACATTATGATGCCAAGTTCTATTTTTTTCTTACGAAAATTCAAATATGCGTAGACAAATTTAGGAGTACATCATTTTAAGTATCAATCAATATTTACTTTAAATTATCGTATGTTAAATGTTATTTACATTGATATTATGATAAAAGTTTTTAAAAGCCAATCAACAATTTTTTTGGAAACATTAACAAGTGTAAATTTAAGTATTAGCATCAATGATTCACGGTTGAAATCAAACAAATTGTTTGATAGAAAAGCTAATAGGTTGTGAACATTAAAATTAAATAAATAAAGTAATTCTATTATTAAATTAAATAAATAATATTAGTTTTCGATAAAAATAATAGAAAGTAATCTAATATAAAAAAGTAGTCGATTGAACTATTAGTTGATATAAATTCAGAATAAGTCGTTTTTATTATGAAGTGGTCCAAAGATAAGTGTGTGCGTTTCAGAGTCAAATCCCACAGCTCTAAAATTTAAAAAAAGCAAAGGTGCAGTGCTGGATGATCAATAATTTGAAAAATTCACTGCCAACCGATTCTCATGAATCTCTTAAAGTAAATCCTTAAAATGAGGAAACCGAAATATTGTACATTATTTATAACATATATTAATAATATATATAAATACCATGTTTGCTTCCAAAGTGGAGCATATGCATCCCCACAGTGTGAAGAAATCCAGTCCGAAAGTGGAGTGTACGGATCTTTGCAATGTGAAGACGGCTTGACAGATTATTTTTTACGAGAATTGTTTGTCAGACAA
>JAGVSQ010001064.1:0-31946 GCA_022683975.1 Rhyacophila evoluta | reverse complement strand
AAATATTTCGATGGACCACATGCAAATGTACTACGACTTTTTTCTATTAATAATACACCAGAAATATAATTTCTTATTTGGGAAGAAAATAAAATCCGCGGCGATATCAACTGAAAAGGTTTATGAATTTTTTATTTATTGGCTGCCACGTTTCGCAACCGTAGAGCAACCCAAAGTAGTTTTGATGAAAATGAATGTCTAAATAATATGAAACACAACCAAGTACACGGAAAAATAATCTTTAATTTTAGCAAACTCAATAAAATATTGACAAAAGAAATCATATCCTCGCCAATATTGCAGGAATATGTATCTCGATTTTTTGGTTTATGTCATTTGTAAAGTATATTTTTATTTTTGCAATCTCTTGTAACACATAATTTGTACATGTTTTATAAACATACTATACAAAAAACATAAAACTAAACTTTACAAAGTGACTTAAACCAAAAAATCAAGATACATGCTCTTGCAATATTGGCGGCGATATATCAATATATATTAATATGAAGCGTTTAAATCACTGGTATACAAATAAATAGTTATTGAGCACATAAACTATGATTGTCTAAAAGCATTTGATTGAGGAATGACTATACTGTATACAGTAGTATAATATATTATGTACTTTTTGCTTTTCCTTAAATTTTGATAATTAGTATTACACGTCATCAAGGATGCTCAGCAACATCATGGCCTAAGACATGGAGACTATCAGAGATACCGTGGATATTGTACGCGCAGAATAAGACGGTTACGGAAGCTTCTTAAACTCCCTCAGGTTGGTTTTTCAACTGTATTTCATTATCATCCTGAAATTAGCTGGCATTGATTGACAACACGTAGACATCAAATTTTTTGAATATTACTAATAATGCAATGTGCAATACTTTTTACCAAATTTACTCTTAAAGTAGACTTGTAAATAATATATGGCAAATCAGTAAACAATAATGCTCCCTCCATGCATCTGGTTACAACAAGTTTGATAGGTTTATGTGAATGAAAAATCGAACGTAAATACTTCAATCAATCAACAAATCAAATTACTATGTGAAACAATGTTCTGGTATATATTATTTTAATCAGTGCCATGTTAAATTATGTTATTGCAAGTAAGAGACTTTAAGATACATTTAAAACCATAATAAGCTACATAGATAAAATTGATCAAGAAAAAATAAAAAAAATGAGCACTAAATCCAGTCATTAATACATATGCGTAGACGAACAATTTTTAATTATATAAACTTAATTTACAGGGTGATCGTCGCCACTACAAGCGGAAAGATGTAACCTGTGTACTGTTGGCTGGATCTAAGGCAGACGAGCGTTTGCTGCACACCCCTTTGGCGCAGGCAGAGCGCTGTTGGGCATATGCCATGCAGCTGCGGCAGGAGGCCAACACCGAGCCTCGAAAGAAATATCGTCTCGTCGCTAGGATGAGAAAAGCCTGTTTCTATGCCCTGCAGCTTCAAGAATTGTGTGATGTAAGGCATAGTTTTCACATAGAATTACACTGTGCTGTTATCTGGTTTGGTGTATCCATATATAAGAAAATATTTAAAGATACCTTTTTTTACTAAACATTTATTTCTATAATAGCAATCTAAAATTGCTAGGAAGACACCTCCGTAGTGAACATATTTATATATCTAGGTTATTTGACTATTAATTGGATCACTTATTATTTATCAACTTCAATTGAGTGCTGCATTCGGATACACGTATGTTTGATTCTGTATTATTAATTAGCACACGTTTTCCCCATCAAACTATTATATTGAATGACAATCGAGCACAACTTTTAATGGTACAATATTCATCTGTTGCTGATGCAAAATTGATATCATAGAATTTTGTCAATTATCGGATAAAAATCGACAATCTTTAATTATCAAAATTCAATTGAAATAATTTTTCAGAGTCCCAATTGTGACGCTCGCACCAAGCTAGAGGCGCAAGCATATGTGGCGTGGATGCATGGTTCACTTCACTTTGAGCTCCAACTATGGAAGAGGGCTGCTGAAAATCTCAAGCTTGCCCAAGTTGTTTATGAAAAATTACTCGCTACTCTGTCGGAAGATGAACAGCTTATCTATAAACAAAAGGTTGTAAATGTTTGGATTTCAATGATGATTTTATTCCTTAAATTGTTCTGTTATTTTTGTATATATTTCTAACTTTAATTATAATGCTTGAAATTGATTCTATAATATTACACTAATTCAATTTATATCAATTAGTCAATGTTATATCACAAACAAACACTTTCTTTTAAGTTTCATCTCAGTTTTGGATTATTTAGATCCAAAAACTCATAGCTATCCTAATATAACACAGTCTTCTTTTCGTTACGTATTTTACTGCCAAATAATAAGTTTTTATTTCTAATGACAGATCGCTGAGCTTGCCCCGAGTTTGCGTTACTGCGCTTACAATATTGGTGACGAAACAGCCATTGATGACTTATTGCAAATGCGGGGACAGGGCATGGACGACAGTTTAGATGCACTCATGGCACAAGCTAGGTAAATATGCATTTAAACTGAGTGATAAATATATTCATATATCCAAATAAAAATATAATACTTCACTAAATTAGTTAAATGATAGGTGAGAGGATAATGTGAGATTGACCTAAATACCGAAAATCACTTGAAACTTCAAAGAGACTTCATGATTAGTTCACCGTATTTCATTTGCCGGTCATTGAAAGTGATTAGTGACCTATCTTTCTTTCATGTATGTGTTAATATCATAAGAATTTACTTAGATTATCAAATTGGAACCTTGTAATTCTTTAACATAATACATTATTTTCGCAGAGAAAGTCGTGCTGGCTCATTGCAAGAAGTTGAATGGAGGGGTCGACGCATTGCAGTTCGTCCAGAAAGAACAAGACTCTTCCTTCTGTCTCTGCAAGATCTCGATAAGACTGTCCTCAGAGCTCCAAACCATCAAGCCAAGATTCAACTCATCGAGAATGCCTTAATGGATTGTAAAGATGCAATTTCAGCTCTCAAAGATGAGATCAAAGCCGATCCAAAGCTTAGGTCTTCCACTGGAACTCCTCTGCCGGGTGTTCAAAATTTACTGGCCTACATGACGTACATTCGTCTCAGCAGAACAATTGAGCGTAATCAATATCTTGTGGACCAAGCGAAGGAAGCTATTGCGAATAAGACATCAGTTGACGGAAAAAGAGTGCGTCCTCATGACCTCACTCGTCTATATGAAATTATTCTTCAAAATGTGATTGAGATGCAAGCTCTTCCAGGCTTCGAACAAGACACTGCATATCAAACTGAGATTGATACATTCGCCAAAACTTACAAAGCTTTTAGGTGTTTCTACATAGCTGAGGTATTGGTAACACTTCGAAGATGGAGTGAAGCTATAGCTCTGTATGAAAGAGCAAACACATATGCAGGTGAAGCGTTATCACAGAAAATCCAAGATGAAAAACTGAAAGAAAACTTGATGGTTTTGCAGAAGAGTGTTAAAGGCTGTCAGTGCTCAGCCCATGCCCAATCGATCCTGGCTGAGGAAGAAGATGAAGCAGTAACTACAGTTGGCAAACGTTATAAAAATAAAAAACCACTAGTCGATCGATTGATGGAATATTCTGAAGATCCACAACTGCTGACAAAGAATCCCAATGTGTTCAAGCTGCCACCAGATATGGAGCCCATTCCTTGCAAGCCCTTGTTCTTTGATCTAGCATGCAATTTTGTCGAGTTTCCATCGCTTGATGACAAGATAGGATCTGATAAAAAGCAGGCTGCCGGAGTTACCGGATTTGTTAAGAGTTTCTTGGGCTGGGGAGGGAAGTAAACATTTATGTTTCCCGCAATGGCTCAAATACAATTCTTTATAAGCGAAGCGTGTACGACATGTTAACGGTTGCGGTATGATTTTTGTAAACTTTTCCAAATGTTTAGAAGAAATAAACAATACATATTGAATAACTTTTTGTTTTTACCCACCTTTATATTACCGACTTTTACTCAATTATCAAGCCTTGAATAGTTTGGTGTATCATTAGACCATATACATCCTAAGTATGGGGTCAAAATTGGTAAGTAAAACACAAAAAAAGACAAATTTGATTTTCTAGATATAAAATAGGTGACAATATGCAATAACCCATTCTACTATACATGAAATGGCTGCATACAGTGACGAAGTATTAATTTCAAAGGTTAAGAATTTGTTCTATACGAATGAAGTATAAATTCATGTTATTAGATAAACTTTGACTCGTTAATTTTGTGTTTATTATTGATTTTGTTTTGTATTTCATAAACCATGAAATTCAAAGTAATTGAAAAGAAGAAGTAAATATTTTTTTTTGCAAAAGTTGGCAAACTTGATTCATTCATTTAATTATTTTTGAATAACACTTTGCTTTTAATGTTTAAAGGAAGGATTAAATTTTTTTCGCAAAAAAGGCTCGTAATAATACAAACACATTTTAATATATAAGAAAAGTTCATTTTTACAAGAATATTGTATCATATAACCTTTATATAACACAATATCAATATTTATTGCAACCTAAATTTATTATTTTCCATACCACTTCCATCATCTGAGTGGGATACATTATAATTAAAAAAAAAAACAACTATATTATAATATTGTAATTTTAGTCCAGTAAATTTACGGTTTGTAATTATTGATTACTATCATGAACTAATCAAACGTTCTTACCAAAATGTCGCAAATAAAACGATAATAAAAAAATCTTTCCATAATTAAAGCAATCTCGTGTCATTGTGTCCATATTTTTTTAAATTACTGCAAATAAACTTTTGTCGGTATTGGCAATGAAACTAATTGAAAATAATACTATTTTTATTGACTTGATTTTCACTTAATCGCAAAAAAAAAAGAACTTGAATTATAATTCGAAATGATTGAGTGATGTTGGATATGTTTTATTCAATTTTATTTAATAAGTATATAATAGTTTACATACTTCAACTAAAAGCTACGGAGGCACTCCTACTTTTCCTAGGTTGACAACACTACCGCGATGTCCAAATACACACTGTAAATCGCTGTTTTTCTCTCACTCTGCGACTCGTGAGTATGTGACTGGCCGCTTGGACTGTTTGGAGTCGCTTCGTCGATTCGCATTCATGAACTCGGTTATTGTAAAGTCGTGGAACGTCAAACCCGTACAAGTCAGCAATTTGTTATATTTCGTTTTTACAGCGCGCGTTTCATACAAATATTAAGATGTTAGTGAGCGGTGAAGTGATTGAATTGTGTTTAGTGTTTTGATTTCTGTGTTGGTTTATTGTTAACAGTTTGTAGGTAGTAAAATACAATGTTTATATCTCGTTAACAGAGTGAAAGAATGGAGGCGATAACCGCCTGGATAATATACCTCGGGTTGCAATTTCTCGAGTTATGCAATGGTTTCCCTGTCACTTCGCAGTCAGATGGTGAGTCACGTTGAAGTTTGCAGTGTTTAATGCCGTTTTCAATGGCTGTTTTGACGATTCGCGCCATCTAAAGCAATCGATATTCGTCGCGATTATTTTTTTTGGTGTTCACGATGCAATTTGGCCGAAGATCTGCCGAAGGTCATTGATATGTTATTGTCACGTTTGGCAATAATATGAACAGCCTCGTATATATCCTTGCAATTTTATTCATAACGTATCGATAACATATCTAAACTGCCAATATTTTATAATCAATTTAACACAACTTTACAAATTAAAAACATGGTCTTTTGCGACACGTCAAATAATGTTTACCAGCTCTTTTCAATGTTATAAACATGTAAACACGATAACGTTTGCAAGATATTGTACATTGTATTTCAAAACAGCTGATTATAAGATTTCATATTTCTTTTATTTTGACAACCGATTTTAAAGTGTTTCTTGTCCGCCATCCAAACATCAACATTTCTTCGCGGAGAGAGCGAAATATCAAAGGATTTTGTTTTGTTTATACATTATACATATGGACGCGAATGAAATACAAAAGCAATGCTGTCATTTCAAACTCGAAAATGGTCAATGGATTAACGGAACGATAAGACAGAGAGAAAAAATCACGAATCTGGTAGCCAGTTCCTAATTTTTTGCATACTGATTCTCCGATTTAATTGTTTTTTTGCACAACGGATGACAATACTACACTTAAATTTCCATGAACTTATTGAAGGTTGAAGAAATAGTTTATTAATGATTAATAATAATTATTATTATAAATCAGTTAAAAACTCAATGGGAAACTCTGATTATTTAAAGATGTGTTCGCTTCGAAATTTAATTTTTCGGATGTCATCTCTGCGAAAATGATTATTAATTAACGAACTAAAATGAAAATACTACATAGTAATATAATTTGCCTTGTAGAAAGAAACATAATTCGAAAAAATATTTTTTATATCGACTTTGTCGCTTATTATAATTGAAGAATTGTTATAATTTACAGCCGGCTTAGTTGTGAATTCATGACTACTTACTGTAATGCTGTCATAAATATATTTATCAAATTATTGCAAATAGTTACACAGTTTATCGCTGAGAATTTTTGGGTGCGAATTGTCGTGCTTAGATTTTTGTTCAGCCATTTTTTTCCTAAATTTTTTTGCCGATTTTAAACACGCGATCCTAACATAATAATAAAATTACTAATATCTGTCACCCTTGTCATGCTAATTTAGAAGTACGAATGAGGCACACCTGTGTTTCATGCCAAATGTATGTTACTTTAATACTTATCGCTTTTACCGAGCGACTCAAAATCTCGTCATCATTTTTTTAATGAATGCCATCATCGGTTGGGTTGAAGGCAATCCTAAGCTTCCTCCGCTTCTCGTTTCTTCGCTGTCTTATAAATGTTCACACCACGCACTCGCTGAATCATTTTTTTGCCATATTCTCTTCCAAAATGGAGTAAACTATATGGATCTACACAGTGTGAAAATATTCACTCCAGAAAGGCGGTATATGCATCTCCCGCAACGTGAAGTTATGTCGTCTCTATAAAGTTATCTTATCAAATATCCACGGCGCGTGAATTGAAAAATACAACGTTTTTTAAATTTATTAAATACTTTATACAATATTATATGTATTGTAATTTATTCTCCCATTATACAGCAATTATATGGCTTTAAAAAATAGCTCGGATACCTTCAGGTATTTAAATGAAATTTGTTTTTATCTCCTGAACATCAATTTGACAGTTGGTCTATTTGACAAACTAATCCTATAACGACGACAGACCTGCAATCTCCAACTTCAAGTCCCGCACACTAACCTCTCGCCTAACGGGGAGACGTTCTTCCATATCATCCTTATATCAGACCTTAATCAGACCCATCCAGAAATTCTAGTATCGAGAAGCGATCCACTTTATTCTAACGAAATGTCGTGGGAGTAAATACGAATGATCTAAAACTTGCAGCGTACTCAAGTACACTGAATTATTAAAAAAAAAATGTTTTTTTATTAAACTACCCCTAATCGTTTTGGTGTTTTGATGTTTGACCTGGTAGGATGTGAGGCGGATGGTAGGTGACAGAGAATCCTGGAGGCGTTATGTGGTGGCCATATGCTCAGCATAGGGAGTGGATATGGCGGAGACAGAGAAAACTACCTCTGGATGACAATATTTGTCGGCCATCCAATCGCCTAATGATATGTCCAGCTTATTGCCATTAGCTATTCGATGATTTCTATCACATCGCATCCTTCTGTTTCTCTTTTATTAATCCGTTTCTTTAACTGCCCTTTAATAAACTCCTCTCCAGGCTATGTCTCTATGCAGCTTTTGGACGTTTTGTTTTTCGTATTAGCACTTCTGTGCACATGGACGATGTGCAAATACACACTGACGACATACTTAATTACCTACACATCGTTCGAAAAAGCACGGCTAAAAGATGTTGAAAAACGAAACCTGAATCCCAAATGGCGATACTAACGGAATATTACAAAAATTAAATGGTTTTGAGTTTTAAATTTATTTCTTTCAAGTGTCGCCAATCGAATCCATTTATTATTGAAACGAAATTATTTTTGTTCTTATGTAGTTTTGATGTCACGCTTTTTATCACTGTCAAATCCTGCTTCGTTCGGCTTACAATGGAAATGACTACGCAGCCATTCTGTGCCCTTTTTCGTATGATGGTTAAAATAATGTTGCATTGTTGATAAATGACTAATTCATGTAGTCATTTCGCAAACGGATCTTGGTAATTTCCGATAAAATTAAATTGGAATGATTTTATTACTTATTTATCTAAGTAAGTATGTACGAACTATCACTGCACTAAGTTTTTTTATCATTTGTAATTATGAACAGTTTGCAATCTTGGATACTGATCGGAAAAAAATCAAATGTATCTTCCGTCAGCTCTTCCATATATCATGTTATCAAGATTCAGCAGTACGTTTGTCGATAATGTTATTGTATCGCCTTTTTTCTACGATCTGCATATGAACCTAACAACTATCTCACGATAGCTGAATTTTCGTTAGAAACAATTCATTCAATTTGTGTTTTATGGAAACTGAGTCATCATTGATTGTAATGTCTTCTCACTCCTAAGTTTTGTTCCTTAATTTTCCAAATACCTTTTTAAATAATATGTTCACTATATTTTTAGAGTTTCCACACGCAAGTGACTGGATTATAATTATGCCAGGGCTGATGAACAAGTCTTATTGGATTATAATGGTCGTAACCTGAATCCAGTTTTATATATATTACTTTGGTCAGCGACTGTTTTTGACGTTACAAAAACCCTGGTGAAATCTACTGCAGTGCTTGTCTGCAATTATTGGAGGTTCAATAAATTGTTACAATACCCTAGTACAAATTAAAATACACGTACATTTTATATGCTTCGTCTGTTGTCGAAATGGCGAAGATAGATACGATTTCCGTGACATTATTGTCTCATGCGTGGCGCACATGTGATTTCCGCCGCTCTGGTTAATATTGATCCGTTTGTACCTGATAATTATTACACGAGAAATCGTAAACATGAAACGTTTTTCATTGCGAAGTGCAGAACTAATAATGTTGGTTATTATATTATTTTAATCGAATAAAATTTCAGGATAGTCATTTCGAATATCGATGTATACCACCCGAGAGAGTGTCACTACAACGTGTACATTTACTGTAGGTTTTTGGTGGCAATTCATTAAAGTATTTTTTCCCATGCTAGAATGATTGAAAGTGTATCATCTTTTTCTCGTTCATCTACGATTGTATTCAAACGTTTACTGTATATAATGCTTTGGATGTTGAAATTATAACTTGAACGAGCAAAAATTTTCAGATCTCTTAAATAGCGTTGCAGTAAAAAACCGTTGTAACCGTCTTTTCGTGGATCGTGTTATTTCGAAACCGTGCAAAAAGAGAGTATTGATTGTAATTTTTATTAGAACTGGTTGAAATCGGAAAATAAACTAAAATGTGCAAACGTGTTTTATTTATATTATTTTATGTATAGAATAAGCTAAACGATTAGTACATGAGGGAAAAATAATACTTTTTTTTCAATTTATATAATTTACAATAAAATCCAAATGTCTCAAATATGCGATAGTATGTGGCAAGGCTGTATATAAATAATAGACAGAGTTCAGATCAATGATGCAAAGCTTAATTTTTTTTCTTACATTACAGCTTTAGTTTAATTAACGGCTCAATGCGGTTTATAAATACATATGTCGGATTCTGTAAAAAATCAGAGAAATAAGTCTAAAACTCATTTTAATTTCATAATACTAATTTTTGCACGAAATTTTCAAATATGTAACAAAAATTATGTATTTCTCGTAATATGCAAATAACGTTGGTAAACCAACATGTTTATGGTAAAACAGCATTCTAAGCTAATATAATATTAGATAATTTACACGGATGGCACTTGCTGTATCGAAATAGTTTCAAATGTCGTATATATAAGCGACAGTGTGCAGTAAAGTTGGGTTAAAGGGTTAACACTTCGCATGCCGAAAATCTTCACAGCTAATAAATTTATAGTATGCAGAAATAAATATAATTTAAATGGAAATATTTTCTGTTACGCTGGTAACACTTTCCGACACATATTGAAACTGAAAAGTGTTCGACAAAGCAAAGCTCTTGCTAATTTTTATCTATGGTGTGTAATTCAAATGTCATTATTGCACTCATTCTTTTTCGTGATTCCCCTTCTATCCCTCCTTGCACAGTAGTGTGCCAGACATGTCATCCGGTGTAGAATGCCGATTACAAACGCTTAGGCACCAATAAAATCCATGACGCGGAATTTCTTATCGGCTGTACTATCGCGCTGGGCTCTGTCGAATTGATAATCGCTGAAGTCGACCGCCGCCCACTTGCCATGATAACTCGTGGTTAAGTCCGAAAACCCCGATGTAGTGATTTAAAAAACGGGTTAATATGATTTAGTATTAACAGTGCACTTTTAATTTATCTCTTCTGCTGTCGACAAGGTGACTGTTAAGGTCGTACAGAAATTATATTTGTGTTCATAACATGCCTAGCCCGTTTTCTTCGGAATATATTGATTGCCATTAATTTGAAGAAAAAACCATATTTTTTTTACATTTTAGGTGCAATAGCAATATTTTATATCAATTTAAGAAAAAATCAGAAACGAAAATCAACGTGATGATATAACACGGTGTATGAACTTGACTAAGTATATTTTGTAGACCAGGTCCTGTCAATCCGAATTATCCCACGGGCTAAAAAAATTCCGAAGGCCGCACATAAGTAAGAATAATTGCAAATTGTGTTCCAATATTTTTTTCGACATATCTGGTCTGACTTTACAGCGATGTTAGCACTTTTTTGTAAGTGATTGATATGTATTTTGAATGCAGACGTATACAGAAAGTTTTCAATCAGTGTAAATCTGGAAAAAAAACGATACTACAACTATTGTAGTTATGAAGAGAAAACATGTATTCAACCAACATCAACATATATGTATATGGCAATACAGACACATTACAATTTTAATTTTATATCATAAATATATTTGCAATCAAACATATTGAAATTATCACGTTTTATCAAAGAAGCTTGAATTTTATTGAAAATGCCCGATGAAATTAATTAGCAATACTAATTTAATAAGACAGAAATATTGAACGAGAATTTTCCTCGAATAAGTAATTAGTTAAATGGGTGTCAAGAAACTTGTCAAAAATATCATTTGAAATGCTGAGATATTTTGGAGGTTTTGGTCAAAGTAAGGGCTAGTCTAGCGTGCTTATATCCGAATGAATAATGTAATCAAAAGCTATATTCAATTATAAATAAATCACCAAGTGTTCAAGCAGTATAGAGACAATTTTCGTAGTCACACATGCATGCGAAACAGTTTATTCGAAGATATTTGATGAGAAATCACAGGAATATAGATGTGTGACAGGTATTATTGGTCGAATATAAGACAAATCTGGTTTTGAAGACGCATGGAGTGGTGTTAAAAAGTTACAAATATTCCAAAAAACATTTAATTTGAATTTGTCTCTAAACAGAGATATTTCACAGGAGTTCGAGTACCCGCATCTGGCCAATTCCTTAGATTTAAACCAAATCCGAAATTGTAAATTATTGTGCAATTTTGACATCAAGACTGGGCGAAACCTTGGAACTATCCGTGGAACTAACAGCTGAATCATATCAACCATAGTACTACTGCAGCGATCGTTAATACAATTGTATGTGTAGTTTCCACCTTGCGGTACCAACTGAGATCTTTTTAGCAACCATGCAACTGATACAGTGTGTTGAATCCGTTTTGATCCTCAGAGGTAATGAAGCAGAACAAGGCTTGAGGCGTATTAGTACTGTTATAATGTTATTTACTGGTTCGTCGATTATATGTTTATAAATTGAATATTTTGATTTATTTTCAGGGGGGCCGCCCGCAATGGAATGGGGGGCGCTGGCGCCCGCACTCATCGCCGCCCTCTTCTTGCTCACCATGGTCTCATTGCTGGCCGGGTGCGCTTGTTGCCAGAGGGACAGATTTCCGGTAAGAAGGCTTTAAAATTAGTGTGACACCACCATTTACCCAACACACAATGAGATATTAATCAATATATATTATAAGACTGTAAAAAGTTGCTAATTGCTTGTCCGTCAAATTATAGTAATATAAGGTCAAGTGGATTTGAACAGTTGTCGGACCGATCGGGCGTTTGAATTCACTCTTGTACATTGAAATATAATCAAATAAAAATTTATAATATAAAATATACCAACAAGTTATTATTGGAGCGTCTGTCTTTGACGCAATCTTGCTCCGTAAAAAAATTTATGTTGACAGACATTATTTGTAACATTACGTTTTTTGTGTGTATTGTTGATTGTCGGGGAACTGCTATTTAGTATGCGTTTAAGGTTAAAAATTTGATTAGTTCTTCTGTAACTATTTATAAAGTATTCTATATTTTATATATACCAATGCTCGTTCTCAAAGTCGAGCATATGGATCTACACAGTGTGAGAATATCTACTTCGAAAATAGAGTATATGGATCTCCGCAATGACAGATTATTTTCACGAAAATTGTTTGTAAGGCCATTGCCCAACTCTGGGCATCCAGTCCTGCATTTTTGGATTTTTTTAAATCCGACAAATGTGGGAATCGAACCCGCATACCCCGAATCGCTAGGCGTGTACGCTAACCTCTACGCAATCGGTGTGACATATACATTATTAATAAATAGGGTCTAGAATCTGCGAAAAAATCCTGAAATAGTGTTAATAAAATACACTTAGTAGTAAGTAATATAGTGAGCGATAAACTAATATTGGAAGAAAATTTAGTTTTTATTGTAAAAAGAAAAAAAATCAGTAACATTTACTAGTAATAACATAAATATATAAGATAAAACACAAAGTTATAATTTATTTCTAGGATCCCCAAGCCGATACTTATTCAGTTAAAAGTTCCAGAACGTGCCTCGAGTCATCTCGATCTCCCTTCCGCTACCCACCACTATGTCTCCGCATCCATTATGCGGGCTTTTACCGTGGCATAACAAACGAACGAACGCAACTATCCCAGGATCAGTTTGCCGATACTGTAGTCAAGCTAGAGAGTGAAAATTTTGTATTCTGATTAAATTCTTTAAATATCGAATCTCTATGAGAAAACATGTTCTCGCTGCCGTGAAATGCCGATTTTTTAAACTCTTACGGTTTTATTATTATTTATTCGTACTGTCATTTCGGCTTCGCTGATTTTTGGTATGACTTTGTAACAGCAGTGCTATTTTATATGTGAGCGAATTACATTTATTTCACGATACAATTCTTTCACTTTCATTTTTGTAATGGTAATATTAATAACAACTATTGAAATCGCTTTCATTGTTATGATCGCTGCACTCACTTATTCCAAGCCGCTTTCCAATATTAATCCGCAGTTATATATTAATTAAAATATAAATTCTGCTTATGACACTTAACATATCCACAATGTTTATCAACGATGCATTGAATTGAAAAAATGCACGCACAATTTTTCCCATTGTGATTGCAAACTCGACTTCATTACGATGCTGTTGAAGAATACAAATTTCTTTTGTTCGTACACATTTCCAAATCCCAATGTTCAAAAAAATATATTTCTTAGAAAACACTCAACACGGCGTATAGATACAAAAAACAGATACCACCGACAGTTTTTCGCATTTGACAAGCAATGCGTTTTGTTGTTATTTTTTTCCATATCATCTGCCTTAGCGGTGTATGGATACCATGCGGCACCTTCAAAAATTCATGATGCAATTCTTGAATCCTCCCGATCTATCCAAGTATTATTTAGCCTTCAAAAGTCCTCGAAATAAAAATAAATAATAAAATAACGTTTGAATGTCATTTAAAAAAATCTCAAAATGTACGAATGTTATATAATTTTGAAAATATAAACCACTTACAAATAATGATATAAATTATTGACTAAAATTGCTATGTCGCCTTCTTACGGAGGCGCCTGATGCGGCCGCCTCTCTGGATCATAGGACCCTGATGTAGATAGTACATACTTTCAGGATGTTGCAATCTAGTGTGCTTGAAGAGTTGGCAAAGGTATAAGATCCTACTCGGGATGCCGAATCAGATCCACCACCAATGTCGGTTACAAGAATTATAAAATCAGTCTAGGTTTTTATACAAATGAAGATATTAATATTTTCGACTGATGGAAATTGATTTTAAATTCAGAATTTTAAATGAAGATATATTAACTGACAACGAAGACCGTATTGAGATTAATATCAATAGTAATGAAATTGTTATTTATTTTCGTCTGTCAATTTCGCGAACCAATTAGTAATTCTTTAATTCATAAACCCAAATATCATGTCATTATTGATGAACAGAGTTATGTAAAACACAATGAACTACATATTTAATTCTACGTCGCCAAATAAGAGTTTTTTTTAAAGAATATATTCAAACCATAGTGAATATTGTTGATGCACTACAAAGTTTTAGTTAGAAATCGATAAGTAAAGACATACTCTTTTTTGCTTTGAATATTACTGTAAGGCTCCTTTATCTATTATTGATTAAAGTGGATTTCTTTTTACACGATTTCAAAATAACGCGGTGATGTATCCCCCATTTTTTTGTTTTAATCCAGTAATTTAGAAAATTTGAAAATAAATATTACACAGGCTCTGGATATGTAAAGTGATAAAAACGTTGTCTTACCAAATATGTGTAAACGGGTTCGTCTATTGACTGATCATGGTGAATAATCTTTGCTACGATTTTTTAATTAAAATTAAAATACAGCACACAATAGTGAATTTTGTGCCGTACAAATTTGGTTAAATCCGTGATATCAACTTCATTTAAGTCTTAAATGTGAAAATTAGCCCGCCAAAATAAACCCGCGAAAAATATACAGTCGTTCCCACGAAATGCATACGATAATTAAACTTTTTTTAAGAATCGAACCAAAGTCAAATTTGTGTTTATGGTGGTTTTAGTCAAATTTATTGATGGTGCAAAAAGGCATCGATTGACAATACACAAAAATTATTTATTTTGCATAAGACTGTTTGTGCAACGATATTCGCTTGTATCGACTTATAAGCCCGGCGATTAACATTGAAAATAAATTAACAACAAAATAATTAGCATTTTGCTGTATTAAAGCAACATTTCTCGGCCATAATGCATTTTTATAGAAATAGGCAAATTAAACATATTTATTATTCAAAAACAATTGTCCATCAGAAAAGAAAAGCGTCGCCAAAATTACAGGAACACGTATCTTGATGTTGTTTTGAGTCACTGTAAAGTATAGTTGTTTTATTTTTGCAATCTCTTGTATCATTGGCACATTTTTGCACCAAGATGTTTATTTTCCACGTTTTATAAAGATATGTGTTCATACAATAATATGCAAATAATACGAGAAATTGCATGCTATACTTTACAAAGTGATTCAAGGCAACAAATCGAGTTACGTGTTCCTGCAATATTGGTGATGATATGTATTTCAAATGTCCAAGGGAAACTTCATTCTTTTCTTAAAACTTCACTGGCTTTGGATTAGGGTGTTAATTATTTTAATAAAAAACTTTTACTTTTATATAACTGATTTTTGCCTTGAGCGAAAACCCCCTCACCCGCATTAAGTCCATTATATCGAGATTCTAATGTATAACTGTTCTGTCTACTCTCTTTGTCGAAACATAAGACAGTATGAAGTTTAATTTTTTTTAAGCTGCACGCTTATTTATATATTTATACTCAAATTTTGCTTGGAGATCAGGTGCTTGAAGCAGACTCTTAACTATACGGCAATAACACTTGTTTTTTCTACAGTAATTTTTGGTTGTTCTGTGTAGTATCCATAATCCTCTAGTTACGAAGCTGACAAGCGAAAAAATAATGATAAACAACTCTACAATAAAAAACTAATTTAATAATGAAAATCATAAATCTGCTTTCGTGTGGAAATGGCACTGCGCACACGTATAAGCAACTATGCGATCAGACGTCACAAAGCGAAATGTCACGGGACATTTTCTCATACGTGAAAAATTGTTATTATTACACGAAAATGAGAAAATGTCGGCTTAAATCTCAACCGCACGGCGAATTAGCGTACCGCACATTATTAGTTATGACAGCCTTCCAGGCAAATGTTATAATTTGATATAATTCAATTATTCGTACGTCGGAGAAATAACGGCGATTTTCCAAGCCACGACGACGAGAAACTTTAGCAAAATGTATTATTATATAATATTTCGTATGGCCTAGATTATCGGTAAAATTTGGCGAGAAAAATACCGAGTGGAAAGGGTTAAATTACATATATTAATATTAAGTGGTCTCCCCGGTAGCCGAAGGGATGGCTACGCGCTTCGTATCCCAAATCTGGTGGATTTTAAACGATCCCAAAAAGAGCAATTGTCTGAAAACCAATTATTGTAAAAAACAATTTTTCCAGGTATGCCTTCAATCGAAATTGAAATTATTCCGTTCGATCAACTTGAAATGAACTCTGTTAATAATAATAATGGATGATATTTCAAATCATTTGCGTGTTATACAAATGGCGCTTTATTTCGATAGAAATATTATTTTACTTCACTAATTCTACTCCATTTCTTTGTGGCCTGCTGCTTGGGAATGTCTAGTACTGGCAGAAACTGCTGAACGTTACTCGCGTTATATCTGTTAAAATAATTGGAACCTCGACATACCGGACCAATGGGCGTGAGGGAGTGTCCGTTAAAGCCGAAAGTCCGTTATTTAAAAATGAGTTTTCTGAATGCATTTTTATAAAAATATAGATTATGGTAATTTGTTGAATATTCCATACATGTCAGTAAATTGTCAAGATGTGATGTGATCAATGTTAAATTTGTTTTTGGGCTTGTTGTCCCTCGCTATCTTCACTTGCATTCTCATTTTTCAAGAACAAAACTTCATCTACTTTTCCACTTTGACTCACGATGTGATACCCAGGCTCACTTTCACCTACTTCTAATCACTGTGCAATGTTGTACAGAAATCAGGAACTCATAAATTTTATCTGCATCCTGGTCATCGAACAAATTCTTCCCATCATTTTCCAATGTTTACACTTTTACTGCTTTATTATCCGTTATATCCGAAGTCCGTTATATCGAGATTCTACTGTATTGAAATCGAACAGGACTGGTGTAGTTAAAAAGCCGATATCACAACGGCCCGAACATCGAGTGAATCCATCCCTCCGGCCGAGACGACACGATAATATCACTTAATTAATTCATTTCCCATTTTGATGATATATTATTTATATATTGGCGTTCGTTGTAGCTTCTCGCTAAACCCACGTACGCCTCTGCGCTTACGTAAACCGTCGGCGTAATGAAGACTACAAACAGAACCTACATCGTGCATCGTAAAGAAGAATCTAATTAGCGTGTTTGTTGCATTCGATTACTAATACATGCATCCACCTTTACTGCGACAATGCTTGCTTTTTCATTACTCTTGTTTACTCATTCTCACTATGCAATTCAATTATTATTAGCGAGCAGTGGCGTGGGTACAAATTCAGCGCCCTGGAGCAAGTAAAACTGTTGCGCTCCCTATGGTTTCTCGTTGTTCAAAAATTCCTTCCCCAATTTGTGGTTTTTCTTTTATTTAGCTCGCACTAGCTTTACATTTACTTTTGCCTCCTCTTCATCCTTGATTCGAGCGCCTGGAGAAATGTACTCCAACTATTGGGTAGCTATGCTACTGTTAGCAAGCTATTATCATTATTCTGAACATGTTCGTTAGTTTCTATAATATTTAATATGTGAGAGTATTATATTATATCTATACTGAATATCTTTAGCAAAAAAACTTTTACAATATATTCTATTGTAAGGTTGTCCTTTTAAACTCGAATATTTATCGAAACTATCGTAGCTACAAGTTAACAATAGTTTCGTTTTGATAGTCAAACATATTTGTCTATAGCTATTTTATAATTGAATTGCAATACGGACTTTGGAGCTTCCTGATCAGGCCCCCAGAATGATTTTTACAACCCGACGACTCAATTGTTGCATCGTTGGTTGAGTTGGTAAATACAGAATCTTGGCCACCATATGATGCCTCCAGCCGCCTGGCATCCTACCAGGTCATTCCGGCACCTTTTAATTCCGCCGAGTACATCCTGTGGATAGTACCCAACTGCCCAAAAGACTCTTCAGAGGCATCCGTAGTACATCACCTCGGCCAATTCCAGCGTCACTGCATTACTTTCCTCTCTTATCTCCGATCACACTGTTCAGTTCCATATAATCCATATCCAAAACTTACCCCGTTCCAATATATTGTTACACACAGATGCCACCAAACGAGCGTATCAATCTGTTCATTTACAACCCGTATATTTTTGTAATGAGTAATTTCGTACACAGTACAACAACGGATGACAAACCTTGATACGAAGTAGATTGTCGGCAATCTATGAACATATTGTTACTGCAGTTAGCGTGTTTGTGAACTGCCTCGATCGCGGGTTTGAGTCCGATAGCTGCATAAAAATCCACACATTTTTAATGCGTATCCAGGTGCATATTATCGATATTCCGCGTATGTTCAAGCGAAGAAACAGTACGGATAGTGTCTATCTTAGTTCAATTCTAATAATTTCACGAGATTTTAATGAGGAGTATGCAATCGTCATTAATATTTAGAAGCCCTGTCTTTCACCTGATTCAGACTACAGTGTTGTCGCGCTGTAGATTCTCAGATCCTCGTGTTCACCCCCAGATAGTCAATACACTGTATAATGCATTATTTTTAATTGATATAAGATATCAGGTAAAAAAAACATGGTGCAACGTTATGGGGGCATAATTTAGGTCTATTACTTCGGGCCCGTGTTTCAAACGTATTGAACGGGACAGATTATCATTACTGATTTTGTAATCAACTACTAAATGTCTAACCTAACATTTTTAACTATGCAATGTAAAGTATATATTAATAAATCACACGCTAGTTGGTTTTACAGCCGTTAGTCGTTATGAATGTCTTGATTTCATGTTAACGAACATACACTTGTTTGACCACCCAAATAAAAACACCGTTACCTTATAATACTGCCTTTGTCGGTAAATATGTAAATTCGTCTTACGTTGCGTATTAAAATAATTAATTAACTCAATGTACGTTGTTTTTAGTAAGCCTTCGTATAGTTAAGTGATTTGTACGAAACGGTATTTAGATTCGGGGTATGAACCACTATGTCTTGACATTTCAGTTTACACGATAAATTGGTTGTTCTATAAAAATATTTCATACGCAAACATCTAATTTTTTTGTCCATGTTCGCATGGAGTATACTAGCTGATCGTCTCGTATTATTATTCCAGGTTTTACAGTTTACGTGTATAATTATACGTTGTACAGTATTTTTCGGTATTCTCAAACATATCAATATACACGTATCATATATTTTTTAAATTCTTCAGGAGAACCAAATAATATCGGGAAATGAAATACACTTTCGAGTGGAGTAATGTTTATTTTCATTTGAACAGTGTATTTTATTTTCATTAATTTCCCAATACTTATTTTTTCTTGTTAGATTTTTTGATCCTCCTAAACAATTTATCAAATGTACGATACGTTTTGTCAATTTATGTCCATGGGTATGACAAGCTCGAAGAAGCGACTGAATTATACTTTATTTCATTCGTTTGTGCATTCCTTGATAAATGATTCGTTTAACGTCATATGGTATTAATGTGATGCCACTTGGATATGGTATAGCACCGCCCTGCTTTCTGGAAAAAAACCTTTCCATGTTTTTCTTTGTGGAATTTATTCATAATATGCTGCTACAAAAGTCGCATGTTTTAGGATTTTTAGATATTTCACATTTTCATTTCTTTCACTTCAACTTCTTTCAATTTCAACGAAATTACGGCCGCTGCGACGATGTTGAACTTAGTCAGGCTTTCATGCATTTCACATATTCCATAATTGTTTTTATCATTTTCGATGTTACCTTCGGCTTCAATATGATATTAATTTAATAAGTTATTTAAGAAGAACTAGTCAACTCGATTAGGTGGAAGACCTTTTTTCTGGTCGAAAATTTTGCAACGCATCCTTTTTTCAAACATAACAGCTAAATTTCAGTATTTTCAGCTTACACTCTTTATAGAACGTGTATTAAGATGTATGTATACATTCTGATTATAGAATAAAAGTTTTTTGGGAAAATTGAAGGCTACGTTCTTTTCCCTTTCCACATATGTACAAAGGAATGACGCGTGAAAAAGAAAAGTTATTGTTTCGACGTTACGTTACTATCTTGAAGATATCCAAGTCTGCCAGCCTGCCGTTTGAAATGAGTCCGATATCGAACAGCTTTCGTCCTTGGCGAACCGTTGACATTTGTGTGCAAAATGAAAAACGCGCTCGATCATGCAACGAGCCGAATGACTTTGAAGTTCGAAGCCGGCTTAAGATTTTGATCCGAGACTTTCGCGATGAGTCACCGTGCATTTTGAATTGTGCGATAGTCCAACGTGTTCCATTTAGATGATCGTTTATGTTCAATGAGGCATACACGTGTCGATTGTTTCTTGCGATTCGATCCGCCGATTTATCTACATGTTAATTTAAAAACCTGACAACTGACTCAAGAGCAGGTGTGATAAGAGTCTCGAGAACAACTTGTCGAATCAACTAAAACCTTTTTCAAATTTATCCATGTCCATGTAGAAATTGTGCATTTTCATATCGAATACAAACAAGCACCTTGACGATAACGAAGGCGTGATATCCGGATAGTAATTAATACTTCATTTGGAAGATAATCAAGTTCATGTCAGCGTTTTAACTCTTTAACTGCCAGTCGCGATGTATATGATCTTGCCCTGTACGCCAGAGATTTCCGAGATATTAAAACATGCAAGAAAAATAATTTGAAATTGAGAAATATTTGAGACTCACCGATGTTTGGTGTGACCTCGTATCATATGTGGCATGCGTATGAATTAATGAGTTAATGAATTTATATCGAAACCATTTTTCAGACCTAGAATATTATGCGTTTAGTAAGAGAAATAGTTCCGACTCACGGGTGAGTCGTTGGCGTACATACGGCTTGACAGTTTCTTATTGTGTCGACAACTTGATTTAAGAAATGAAACAAAGTATGGTTTACCATAATAGCAATTGCACTAAACAATATTTTGAGGATCTCTCGTCGTAAACTCCGTTACATCGTCGAGAGGTGGTCTACGTCCATGTTACCACTGTATACGACAGTGCATCGAACGCGTAGACATGACGAATGATGTAGAATGTAGACGATTATTAATATCAGTAACTTGTGGGAGTATTTTATTTGCGACATGTACAACTGGATACAAAGAGAAAGTGATTCGATTTATCTTGTGAACTTTCCTAATGGTCTTTTGATTCGGCATTTAGCTGTGATGAAGATTGTTCTTTTAGGTGATTATATAGTGGTTATTTTAGCACGTAAAATACTATTAATACAGTGTGTAAATGTACATCGCTTCAGTGGTTGCGGTTCCAATCTCGTAGTTGATTTTTTTTTACCAAAATAAGAAATACAGGATCAAATTTGCGAGTCATCAAAATGTTACAAGAGGTGTGAAAATTGTCTGGATGCTGACGTATAGCGGATCTAATTCCTTATTTATTGAAGTCGTTGATGATGTATAAATAAATGTCATTTACATTCTCAACAAATACGGTTACTTCTCGTCGGACAAGAATGAAGTATGGCAACACATTTTTTTGATCTATTCACTACGCCGAAAATATAATTTGGAATGGCATTTTAATGAAAACGCGATGGGAAAATGGAACGAACGTCGTTGGAGTCAAACTCCTGAAAGATCCCGCCGTGAATGTGGGGGCGAAATGGCGCGGAATGAGAATGACAGGCGTGCGCCGGCGCTTGGCATATCGCCTACTTGACACATTCATTCGCCGCATGCTGCTTGCTGCACACATTCATGCGATAAAAATGAAAACAACTTGCAGACTAGTCCCGGCTCTCCCGTCTCTCCCCTTTCACCGTGTCTAGGCGGCCAAGAATTTTCAGGTGTTTGAATTATTCTCCACATTATATTATTGCCAAAGAATTTTCTTGTTTTTATATTTTTTTTTGTGTCCGAATATTTTATTCTAGTCTAGCCGGTTCGTATACTATCTATATGTTTTTTTTTATTATTACTTTATCGCCAAGTAATATATATAAATCGAAAAACGAATCGCGGTGTTCATTATCAAGTTCTAATCACGATCAAACTACGTATTAACTTTTCAAATATTTTAACTGTGCGTGCAACTTGTTTTCGGTCGCCTTAAATTATGTACAATATATAGCTGTTTTTTTTTACCATGCTTGCTCCGAAATAAAACCATATGCATCTGAAAAAGAGGACGATAAATTGTCTCAATTTGAAGACATGTCTTAACAAATTATTTTTCACGAGAATTGGTTGTCAGACAGACACACAGAGCTCAAACCGATGGGAATCAAGTCCTGCATTTTCGGGTTTTTAAAAGTCTCCGAGAGGTTAGCGTGCGCGTCTTGTATCCGTGGAATCCGGGTTCTACCACCACATATGTTGGATTTTTAAATTGTCCGAGAATGCAGAGCTGGATGATCGGTTTGAGTAATTGTCTGACAATCAATTCTTGTGAAAAATAATCTGTCAAAGCATTTCTTCAGATTGCCGAAATCCGCTTTTGGAGCGGAGATTTTCACGATTTATCCGATTACGGTATAGTGGACAAATATCGTGAAATAGTGCGAATTGAATCCGATTACTGCGAGCTACCTAGATATTTTATAGTTGTCATCTTGATGTAATATTAGTGTCATAGCTGAATTAGATATCGATAAAACGAACAATGATTTTGAATTATGATTGGTTATACTTAAATAGGTTCATATTTTATGCTTACTGCAGCAGCTTGAATTCCCGACGTTTGATTAACATAATATTATGCTAAAACGTTGGCAAACTGGTGTTACGTCTGGATTTAAATATTGGAAGAGGAGCGTGAAAACGGTCGGATCATAAATCTGTAGCGAAAAAGAAAAAAGACCTTCGGTAGAGGCGTGTTTGATGTTGAACGATCATTTTCCGCTTGAAAGTGCGCGAATTCCATTATAGAAACATCAAAAATCGAAATAGTTTATCAGATATATCTATTAATAGCTATCGAGAAAGAGTTATCGATCGCTTTAAAATGAAGGCCAACGTTTACATTTCGTATATTCACTCTACTTTTCATATATAGTGTTGTAACAATAGTACAACTTTAAAATTATCGTGCAGAAGACAATGGAGAATCATTCAAATAAAATTCCTTAGACGCTGTATCGCTATCTTTAAAGATCTAACTATTGCCGTTAACAAAGAAGGAGTAATAGTTTATGTTCTATCGATAGTGAGAAACTTTCACCGAAACTAAGATCTATTTTCTTTCCGAATCACCAAGATAAATATTTGAAAGCTCGGAGCTCCTTTAGTGCTTTCCATTCCATCTGAAAGTTTTCAATTTCTTAAATGAAAAATACTGCGGTGGAATACATCACGATTTTTATCTTTCCGATAAAGGCGTTACCACCGAACTTAGTATGGCCATGATTTTTCAAATGGAAAAGTATTTTTATTAGCGGTTAATGTTTTCGATTGAATTATAGTATATTTATAAGTCTGGAAAGGACAAATTATGCGATATATTTCTAACTTAGCACGTATTTAACTAGCTGTTTATGATTTTAAAATGGTGGATACTTATTGATTTTCTTCCAGTGGTCAGGAACAGTTCATTAATAATAAGTTTTATTTAGTTTAGTAGCAGTTTAATGATTGAATTTCTCAGTGGCTGAGTAGATAACACGCGCGCTGCAGATTCGTACCATGAGTTTAAAACCGTGATAAACGCAATTTATTAATGATGCATAATTGTACACATTTTCCATTCTGTCGCCGTACACATCATTAAAACTAAAGAATATGATTGTCGCTCAGTTGTCACAAGCCACAGAATATTGATGTGCAAATGCTACTCCAATCGCTTTTGTGGGTGAGCAGAAAAAGAGCTCGTGTATTCGAGATTCGTACTGGCGTCGCGTGAACAACGATGTGTACTCAAATGGACGCATAAAAGATTGAGCGACTGATTGACAGCCAACGCTCCTAAGGGACCACTAAATGTGCCCTCCATTCGTTCACCCGCCCCGTCCTTACACCTTTCTTAACCCTTTGATTAGTGAGTTAATTTTGTACTATTTTGGTTTTTATTTTTTTTCATTTTTACGCTTTTTTATAAACGTCATTTTTTTATTTTTTATGTTTTTTAATTTAACAAAATCAATCATATTGAACAAATATCATGATCTAATTCTGACAAGAGTTTGGAGTCAACTGATGAGATAATCTCAATTGTTTGGTGAAATCGGAGGTAAATTTTATGTGTTGACTCATAAAAGTCATAATTATAATAATTGCATGTGGCATATCCAATTTCAAAAACAATGGAAAGGACTAATTACATTAATGATTTATGTGACATTGCACTTATCAGTAGTGATATTAGACTCCTTCAAAGCAGCCAGCCACATATGCTTTTTTATTTGCATTATTTATCAATGTTTTTCAAATCTAAAAATATACAACAAAATTACATTGTTTCTCATATTTCATTGATAAATGTATGTAGTATTTATAAAAAAATATATAATAATATTTGTTTTGGAATTATAAGCATACCACTTAAAAAAGGCGCCGGGGCGTAAAAACGTACCGGTACGTTCATATTCATCAAAGGGTTAATCGGTCGTATCCCGGAGCTCTGACATCGAGAAGCGATCTAAATTATTCGACGGGAATTTCCGGTAGTTAATATGAATTACACAAGACTTGGTTCTCAAGTGTGCTGAATTTAAAAATAAATATAATGGAAAAAATGGAGACTTATTTGGTGAAAACATTTCTGTGAAGGGGTCATATCAGGCTTGCCGTATGACGACGCAAAGTTTTTGAAAGTAATAAAATTTTCCCATCTGTCAAATCTTCACGCCGTTGATATCTATATGTTCCACCTGATTAAAATAAAAAGATGTTGCCTTTTAAGGTTCGTTCTGCAAATGCTGTTCCGAATGATCACAAGGAGTGTCATACACCAGTTATACTGTTTTGACTTGACTGTGTGGGTTGAATTTTATATTAAAATCATATTGTTTGTTCTTATATTTTGTATACGGGAAATTGTAGAGTTAATGAACGAAATATACTTAGCATCGCTAAAAGAAACGTGAATTTCAGCGATTCCGGCATACAGATGTATAGTAGAAGGTTACTCACTTTGTGGAGGTTATGTCTAAAGTACGCCTGGAAAAATTAAAAAAAATCTTACATTTGACAACGCAATATTTTTTCAGCATTGTGGGTTTTAGTGGCCTGGATGGGTGATTTGGTAAATGCGCGTTTGTGAATCGTTTAGCGCCAGAAATCGCGTTTTCTAGTTGCGCAGCTGCATCCCAATTTTAAAAAATGCACGCTAACGTTTAATTGGTTGAGCGATTGGCTGGCGACCAATTAACAAAACAAATAATATGTCGAGTGTATTTTTCAAAATGTGGGGGCTTGTATCTGATTATATATATAGTAAAAATAATGTAGACATGTAGCGTAGAAGTTAGCATGCACGCCTAGCAATCTGGAGAATGCTGGTTCGATTACCACATCTGTCGGATTTTCAAAAATCCCAAAATGCAGAACTGAATGCCCATTGGGTTGAGCAATTGCCTAACAAATATTTCTCGTGAAAAATAATCTCGAGACGTCTTCACATTGCGGTGATTCATATACTCCACTTTCGGAGTGGACATCTTCGCACTGTGTAGATCCATATGTTCCACTTTGGGAGCGAACATGGTACAATAGTAGCAGTAGTATAAGCAATATAGAACACGTTTTATAAACAAAACATTGCATGTAAAACTTAACAACTTCAAATTAAATATTTCAACAAAATACTGAATACGTTCATGAATATAGCACCGCTGAACAATTCGCAAATGGAACTCACGTTTTTTTTATCCACCCCTCCTTCAATATTAATACGTATTGTCCGAAGTTTGTACAGTGTTGATAATTTTGATGCAACATTTCTTCGATTTTTTAAAATAGGTAATTAAATCCATCACATTCCATCGTACGTGTAGGCTTAGTGGATTGCGCTTCATACAGTGGTCCGTTTTAAATGATGCGTCACGGGTTCGTAACACGCAGCTGCATCACAATTACGTCCTTTCGAGCTTCTTTGAATGCGATCCTCGTACAAATAATCTGCTATGGACTTATTCATAATTAGGAAACGGCGATGTAGAAGGTTTTAATGTCAGATATACACATAGTCAGAAGAATCTTCAATCATTTATGAAACCCGCTTAGTGAGTGAATTAATTTAAATTCCTCTTTCGTCCGCATCATCCGAAGGTCTCTTCTTTACAATGATTCAGCCAGTTCGCACCGTCTAGCTCAGTGCAGACGTTTTAAAATCACTCGTGTGTTATATTACACGTGAATATCCGATTCTTTTTACTGGCCGACTATATTACGAATTGCCCTCTGAGATATTATTTAAATCGCGGCGTGTCCGACCGCGTACAAAAAAAAATACTGTATTACTGTAAAACACAGTGATTATACGAAAAATAGGAAATAGTTTTTTATACGCACTAGTTCTCATCTCAATTTCTTGAGACTGGTCCTATGTCTTATCGATCTGAACTATTTTGAATTAATACTTAATGATCCTAATTTTTGTTTGGACTATTTTTTTCACCATGTCTGCTCCGTGTACAGTGTAGGGATTTCACAATGTGAAAAATTATCGTACCGGATTGTTTTTCACCCATGCAGGATTGCATTTGTCATATTTTATGCATCTGCGGTATTTGAACGTGCGACACCCGACATCGAAACGATTGCACTTAGCAATTCGGCCACCGAAACGACTATCAAACTAAAAAATATATAATTCATATTTTCGACTGATGGTGCTTGATGGAAATTGATTTTAAATTCTAAATTATTTAAAACTGGTAAACATGGTCACATATGGAAGTTTACCAGTTTTAAATAATTTAGAATTTAAAAAATGTATATCAAATTTACACATTAAATTTAAAAAAAAATGAAAGAAAGTAACGTAATCAGAATTTCTCGTTCTGCACATCGTTATTTTGGCGTATTCTTTATTATTTCTGAGTTGTTTTTGTTAATATTAACATAACACAACATATTTAAACTTTGGCCACTTAGACGTTAGATGTTAGAATCCTAGCGAGAAATTGACCACGAAGTAGTTTTTATGGGTCAAATTTCTTTATAACGAATATTGAAGTAACGAAATTTCAAGTATAACGTATATTTTTTTTCTGTCTCGACGTTCATACAATATGTAATAATATTTTTCCTATATTCGGCATAACGAAACAAAAGGGATGGTTCCACGAATTTTGTTATAACCGGATTCGATTTGTAGTTATTTTTGAATTTAAACACTACCTTTCTATCTATTCAACGTAGTATTTAAAAAATCTAAACGCAAATACGCTAAAAGAGCGCTGATAATATTTCCCGTTGATATCACTAACGACGATACATCATTATTTAGCTACTAAATGCTTAGATAAAATTTGTCCCCCGTGGTGCGGCGTATTCAATGAACCGTTATAGTCACAATTAGACAATTCATGAATTGGAAACGGTTGGATCTCGGGGTGTGCTCACGATCGCGACGCTCGTACCTAAACAAGTTGGCAGTACTCGGCGGTGTATTATACATTGCGAGAGAAACGGTGGGCGAAATCATTTTTCTTGGCACCCACGCCGCATTGCTTGCTCTCGGCGGCCCGTTCCTACGCACTCGCGTCTGTTATGATTGCAAACAGATTTATGAATAGAACCAACATTGTGGACATGCCATTGATATGATGGTGCACCTTACGATGTGTCCGGATTCAGACCGCGGTGGAGTAATACAATTCCGGCATCTCGGAATGAGACGGAGGCGATAAGCCGTACATCTCGACGCGGTGATATGTTAATTACTCCATTCGGTGAGCACTAAACACTAGAGGGGGCATTTCGTGATTTTTATATCGCACTCATCTGAAGCTAATGATCATTTACTGCCGACATTGATTTAGTTAGTATATTTGTACACAAAAGCCTACGCGGGTAGATGTATTTTTCTTGCGTGTCACTCACTGTTCTGAAACAATTTATGTGGAAATAAATTATATATATTTTTAAATACCAATTAAGAATTTATAAAGTATTTTTCTTGTGTTTAACTAACTCACTTCTAAGGTGCAAAAACATTTTCAACTTAAAATTAATCTACTTTAAATTTAATTAATCAATATTAATATACAGATATCCCTCGTATAACGCGGTCTTGAAATTTATGAATAATAATAAATATTTGTTAGTAATACTTACTCCTTAGTTTTTTGCCTTTCGTATGCTGTGTGATAGCGTACACATTGACAGAAAGAAGTAAAATGCAGTCAAATCACGCTATAGCAAATTCTGAAATAATAAAATTTCCAGTATACGAATATTCCATGGCGGACCAGGAAAAAGGATATACCTATTTTACATTCCTTTGTAACGAAATTTCAGTTTAATGAAACAAAACGGGTGGTCCCACGAGTTTCGTTATAACGAGATTTGAGTGATTTGACAGTATGTATTTTGTTAAAAAAAACTGTATTATACACAATGGTTTTTTTCGTAATTTAGAATAGTGTGCATGTATGTGCATAGTATATTATTTATTTTACAGTTTTTATTTTAACTTATATGCATTACTTGAATTAGATCAAAATATTTTTTTTTTGTCATCAATGTAACATATGTAGCATGTTACATTGTTATAGTAGTAAAAAACTTAGAAAAATACACCTAATTTTATAATTTATTGATTTATCATTACACAGTTTTCTCTTATAATGCCATTTATATAACGTGATATTTCTATGAAACGGAATATCTGTGTTCTACGAGCTACCTGTACTGGCAGAGTGATTCCCAAACTATGATCGCACTTCAGTAACGGGTATCAGTACAAACATAATAGGTGCCCTCCACTTTTTCACTGAGAGAATTTATTGTCGATATAATTTTTTTTTTTTATTTATACCACGTTCGCTCCGAAAATGGATCATTAAACAGCGCAAAGATGTTCGCTCCGAAAATGGAGTGTATGATTTACCGCAATGTGAAGGCATTCAGTCCTGCATTTTCGATTTTTTAAAAATTCGGCTCATGTGGGAATCGAACCAGCATTCCCCGGATCCTATAACCTCTACACTACTGGGGAGACAGATAGCTATATAACTATTCTACGGAAAGTTTACGGTAATACCGTTTCTATATTCATTTACGAAAACGTATAATTATCCATTCTTAGCCATGTCAGCAATGCCGTCACTAAAAATTCACGGAAAATTGCATCACTAGCAGGGCTGCCAATGTCGAGTGTCGACATCGGCCGGATATATTTTGGTTATTCGTATAAACTAGATTGCCTAGGAAATTAGCACCGTATGCAAAATACACTGTTTTTATTGTCATGTTTTCCGCATTCATTTATTTTGTAAGTGTTCAGCAAATTGTCTTATCTTGAATAAATATTTAATTTTGTCATATTTGGAATTATCTTTGGGAATAAATTTCAATATTAACCATATTTTATACTGATTCGATAATCGCTACCTCTATCTTCTTATATTCATTTCGTTTATTTTAATTATCTTTGCAATTCTTATTTTGTGCAATTCATACCAAATTTGAGGTAAGATAAAATATTTTTTTTTTCTACTGTCTATATAAATATAAAGATGTAAATGTTCATTTGTTCAAAATCTTAAGTCTACCGAAAGTTATTCACCGGTTGTTTTGAAATGTTGACATAACGTTGCGTTCTTATATATCTACTATTATATAAATGTCACACCTGTGACAGGTAAAAATATGCTTTTTTTAAATTATTTCTAATAGGACTGAGCCACAGTAACGCGTGGCCGGGTACAGCCAGTAAGTAATAAGAATCTACAACCGTGTCAAGAATCAAGCGTCAAAATATATAACTTCGAATTATAATTAAAAATTCAAATATGCCTCAAAATGCAAATTTTTTTATTGACCAGTTACAATGTTTGATTTTCTCGTTTAAGAGGCACATGATCATGTTCTATTGTTGTTTGAAAGATAGATGTTGCATTTTATTATTATTGGCAACCTTGATCATTAATGCCGGCGCATCAAACGCCAGTTTTATTATTAAATATTACGTATACTTCAAAAATAATTATTATTATAATCTTCAACAGATACTTATCGTTCTAAGAATAGCGTTTGCAGTGTTGCCAGCAAAAAGTTTTTTTAATCGATGTCGGTAATTCCGGCCGCTAAACAATTTACTTTATTATATTTTTCCTTATTTAGAAAGGGCATGTCATGCTAAAAGATGCTTCAGAAATATATTTATATTTGATGTATTAAAAACGACGACATGCTAACTATCAACAACAGAAAACGCACGTGTTACATTTTTTCAACCACAGACAGTGGTCGAATTTTGTCTTCCTCATATGCATTGCTTTGAAAATATCGGTTGAATATTTATGAAAAGTTAAAACTCTACAATGAATTTTTACCGTCTATACTTATAAATACTCTTGATTTTCTGAATATATGTTTAAATTATGTTACAGTTAATCTTATTTTCATTTTTTACATTGTCCGCTTCTAAAATGGATCATATGTATCTACACAGTGTGAATATGTCCGGTTCGGAAGTGGAGTATATGGTTCTCCGCAATGTGAAGATATGACAGGTTATTTTTCATGATGATTGGTTATCAAACCGTTAGTTAAGCCAATGGGCATTCAGTCCTGCATTTTCAGATTTTAAAGAATCCAACAGACCTGGAAATCGAAACTGCATCGAGGGATGCGCGCTAAACTTTTTGGGAGATAATATTAATGATGTTATTAATTTAGGCTTATCAATTAGCTAGTTATGACCGGTTTTCCCTCTAATTGTTAGTGACATGTGCGCGCATTTTTTGTTTGTGTAGGTTTCTCAAAAAAAAAAACAAGTATAGATCGCAAACTGAAATTCGGAACTAGCATTATTTAATTTCGAAAAACGCAAGCTGCTAGGTAAGTTTTTTTGAAATTGAGTTTGAATTTTTTTTGAAATTAAGATTTCTACTTTCGTAAATTCGACCAAAAAGTGGAGAATCTTGTGGAGACCTAACAATGAACAAATACGAGACATATCTAATTTTCAAAACAATTGTGCGCGCTATTATTCCTCAAGTGCGTTATGGTTGATATCTTTGTTTAGCTTAGAGGGGACACTGGTTAAGAGTTATCTATCTATACAGTAGTATTATATTGATACTTGATAGTGGTGTCAACATAGGGATGATAAACACTAACTAACCTGTATAATTCACGCTTAATATGATTATTTAGTCGCCTCGGTAGCCCAGTTAGTAAACGCACGAGCTTTGCCAATGAACGTCGCACGCTTTTTTATTTGCTTATTTCTTTACAAAAACGAACTAGTTAAGCGATTGACTCACAATCGATATTCGTGGAAATCAATCGATATACGTAGTTATAATGCATTATGCGGTCAATGTATGCTCTACATTTTGGGGGAACATTATTAATATAAAGAAAAACGGTTGATCGATTTTAAACAGATTTATTTCATTTACATACATCATCTATGTGTAGTTAACCCATGAACGCCCAAGAGGAAACTACACGTAAAAATTACTTTTAATCGTTATTTATTATGACATATTGGGTAAA
>JAGVSQ010001063.1:0-31955 GCA_022683975.1 Rhyacophila evoluta | reverse complement strand
CAATATTCTTTTACATAAATACACAATACTCTTTTATAGTGCATTGCAACGCATGTCGGGTTCAGCTGGTTTATTATAAATTCAATGTAGACATGGTTAAAAAAGATTCACTCAATTTCTGGTCAAATGTACTAGTAGCCAAATAAAAACTATCGAATACTTATATACGAGTATATTCGAAACACTTTTTCAAAACTGTAGTTGAATACTTTGAAAAGATGAGATATGTGATGAGAATAGATGAGTTCAATTAATTTTCCGCTGATGACTCGCAGATAACTTTTTACGCTTTATTATTCTTTTGAGTTGCGTATCGTAGTTAATATACGTGCTCACTTTCTAAAGAATATTAACGATACCCATTAGGTTCCTTCATAAATATTTTCTAGTGAATAGGCTAAAAGCTATGATAGAAGTGTGTGATTGCGAGATGTTTTGCATAGAGTATTTTACGATAATGTTGCGTTTACACAGCCCATAAATTGCACGCCAGTTGTTTAGATGCAGGAAAACGATTGGCGTTGTACGTTCACGTTTACATGGAGCAAGAATATTGATTAGATTTCCATGCGTTTCGTTTCTGTAATAATTAATGGTTTTTGTCACACCTTTCACAAAAGGTTACATCAAAATTTCACATAAAAAAGCACGCACATTTTTCCAATTCCGAACACATATCAATACACGGAACCAAATGATAATAATATACATCATAATAAAGTTATTTTCGATAAAAAAACAATTATTATTTCATTCAAAAACTTCATTTTTAAATGTTGAACAGTTATACAAAAGTATAAGCCCTAGATTAAAATAAATTTGCGAAAACCATACAAAGCGACCGAATAAAGTTTTCGTTGCTGTTTTTTTTTCATGAAATAGAAGCTTAATTATAAACTTTAAGTACGGCAGTGAATAATAGGTCGTATTCTGAATTATTTAATACTAACATTTAATATCGTCATAAAAAATATAGCTATTAGAAAACTTTTGTATTTAATATTTATTTATATTTTAAGATATGTTCTACTTTATCTTAAAACAGGAGTTGTAGTGATAATTAAAACAGTGCTTTATTTGTTATTAATGAGTGTTTAACTGTCTGAAAGCAACATTTTTAATCGATGGGTAGCTAATTTTTTTATATTCCAAAAAATTTAATATGTATAGGTGTGTGTAATATATATACACCAACTGTTTGCTTTCACAAAATTCATTTAACTCAACGACCAAATACTTTTTTTTAAATATATCGAAACTACACTTGTTTAAGAACAATTTTCCTCTAATATAAGAAATAAATGTTGAAATAATGTGGGCTTTTAAGAATTTTTTTTGAAAAATGATGGTTTATTACAAGATATATTATATACCTACAAGAAGAATGTATCTTACATGTATAGTAAAAATTCAGAAGTTCACAGACAAAAGTACGAACAAGAACTATTATCTAAGAAATACCAACTTAAGCCGCTGTGATATAGTGAGATATTTATCAAACAAATAGGTGAAGATTTACTGTAACAATTGAATCTTATGGATATAAATAATTTTCGGCACAATCCAATTCAGGCTTCTTATTCTCATTGTTTTCTTAAAGGTTTTCCAACTACACAACATAACTATCACAGTCCTTGATACGAGTTTATTTTAGTAAACGAATCTGTCTTTTCATGCAGGCTTTTACAGCCACAGGTTTTCCTAACGTCACCATAAATAATTAAATAGAGCGGCTGAAACAGGCGAAAGGGTCATACCGTGTTAAACATTGATATCCGACAGAGCAATGTTTTTGTGGCAATTCTGTTAGTATCCTCAACGCCCGAGAAAGAAGAATAAATCGATATATTTTTAAAGTAACATGTGCATAATTTAATATTACTATACGTATTCTTATTACATCACTATACCCAATAATTTTACGGATTTTTTTTTTTACTGGTAACAGTATTATTTTAACGTGACTAGTAACTACTTTACTATACTATAGAAAACGTTAATGCAAGATACAAAAAAATATACTTTTAAAAATAACTATTTTTACTCTAACAACACAATTATTTTCTCAGAATCTATGGCTAATAAATTACCAGCATATGTCAATTTTGTGTATTATTAATCTGCAATTGGCGTATTATTAATCTGCAAAAAATATCAGTAGAATGATAATGGTCGCTTAATTCTACATCAGATTTGAACAATAACTTATTATTAACTTATTTTCATAATTTTTCCGAAAGTATTCATAATATATTGGCCATATAAAAAATAAATCATGTGTAAATAATCAAACGAAGAAAAAAAATATAATTCAACATTTATAAGGTTGGTATCTTTCAAAAAATTAAATACATTTGAAGATCATTTACATTGATTTAATTAGCATAGAACTTAATATATAATATTGTTCTCGGACCCTTTTTTTTAAAAAATGATGTAAAATTTTTACGACTTCTTTGGTAATTTTTAAAAATAATAATCGAAGAAAATTTTTAATTTACACTTCATCGGTATTATTTATCAATGTGATCGATTTTTCGTTTCGGACAGTTGGTGGTATTAGACGATGAAAAACTTTAAAATATACATAGATTATGTCGGACATTTATACGTTTTCGATAATGTATTTTTAGCTCTCAACTTCCTAGTCTAACAACTAACACAGAAGCAGTGTATTGTTACACTGAAGAAAAATACGCTTTGAATTATTTATGTGTATTGTGCATAGTGCATTAAACATTGCAGAAAGTAAAGTGTAGTGAAATGCGGTGGCGCAAAAAGAAAAATGCATAAAAGGTGTTAAATTTCATCCAAAACCCTCCATTGACCAAATCCCGGCTTGAGCGCAAACGTGTATTCTGCGCTTTCAGCTAAAAGAGCTTTTAATCTAGGAAAAAATATTCCCGTCACGATTGCAAGGCAACGTTGTTCAGGAAGCTCGCGCCGGGGAAATCCCGGAGTTTGAAATTTCACCTCGCGGGAGGCGGTTGTATTTTTCACGATTTCGTGTAATCGCATAAGGCTAAGTAAACTGCAAACATAAAACGCTTAGCGCGGGAACGGGTAAAGGATAAATAACAAAAAGGATCGGGAACGTGATGAGCATCCTAAGGGAGCTTTCACTCGTGTTACTGTTTAGCACATGCAATATCATAAACAGGTAGTCAACTATGACAGCTTTGTTTCACTGATTGTGATTGATCGCATTGGAATGAAAATGCAACATTATCTTCCAATATACAGTAACGCACTTTATAATAAACACTACACAGTCATATTAAATTATATACGAAACATGTACGAGTAATATTGTGAAATACTTTTCTTGTATCATATGTGAGAACAAGGCAAAACAATTATAATATAACATTAATTATTTTATTAAAAATATTTAAATCAAATATACAGTTGGAACATATTATTTTAATTAACATATTATTAATTATTTTGTACAAAAATATGCATTGATCCTTACTTTACTTCTTAGTTTTTGTAATACACTGTTAAAATAAATGCCGTTGAATAATTATTTAAAATATTAGTGCAAGTGAATTAGTTTTTTTGTACATATTTCAGCTGTGATAGATTAAGATCTGATCAAAGCTGTAAGAGTATAATATCATACATACTGATGCAAATATTATCTGGATAAAGATGTTACAGACGAAATAGCGAACAGGATTATTAATTTATCCTTAAAAATTATAATATAATACAATTGATAAACTGTTGAAAATCCGACGTTATCAAAAAATACTTTTTATCAAATAATGCTACCGAAAGAAATGCATTTTAATTTGAATGTTATAAAAAACATATACAAATTGATAGTTAAATATTAGAATCTCAGAAAAATCAATTAATTTGCTCCACTTGAAACAGTGCTTTTATGAAACAGAATACCGTGCATTATTTTATTTTTAATTTGCATCCTCTTTTGTTTTTCATCGCCTACGCAGAAAGTTTTTATATACTATCCTTTTCTCGTGATTACTTGTTCACTGTCCTTTGTCCTGGCACACTGCGGCGCGTTCTTTTGCAGGAGGTACGCCATTAGAGATACGAGCAATCAGTCTACCGTCAGAGAAAAGGCGACAAACTAGGGCTGTTTACCGCTCAAAAGAATACATCGCTTATGACAACGCAATACCGAGTATACTACACAACGAAAAAATACAAGAGATGAAAAGAATTCTCTGAAATCAATATCATTATATCGAATTACGTTGTTTTTTTAATGCAAAGATTAAAAATTATTACTTAACTTAATATTAACATAAAAACATATGAAGTTTAATCTTTCATTATAAATAATAAAGAGGATTTTTTCGACACCCGTAAAATTGATGTAGTAAGATATACGAGGTATTGCTTTGACATGAGTGACATGTCCTTTTGTATGTATTTACGCAGCAGGGGTCCGCACATTTGTTTTGGAGAACTATACATTTTATTTTGATAGTTATTTCTAAATATTTGTAGAACTTTTGTGCAACTAAATTTACAAGAAAAAATTGTTATCTTTACAACTCAACGATTTTTTACTGGATATTATGGTAGAGTAATAAAATCTATTTTCTTAAATACACATGTAAAAATACAAGAAAAATATACCGATAATTTTTAGATTATTAAAGAAAAATTAACGAACATTATATCGCAATTCGGCAGATTAAACAGGAAGATGGCAAAAATTAGCGGGGTTGTTTAAAGCTGAAGTCACCAAAACTCTTTATACTGAATTCATGTGGATAGAGAAAATTGTCTGGTAGTCGAATATTTTTTAACAAATTCAAAAACTGAAATTAAAAGACAAAATGCTTTGAATATTAAAAGTGTTAGTTTAAAAACTGAGTAAAATATTTCATAGCAGCACACATAGTTATAATTTTTAAAATTATAATGAAATGAATCAATAAAATCAACCAAATTGACTATGGGCTATGTATTACACATCAATACCGTACCTTACATTGTTTTGCCTCTTGCAGTCTTCTTTTCAGCTTACACATATAAGCTTTATTCGTCATCGAATTGGAAGTCAGAATACACTTTAAGTCCGCTTGTAGAGATAACTTTTAAACTGAAAGAAGCACCACCTATTAATACTATTTATTATTACTTCACAAAAATGTGTTATTTTCTTGTGATCGCATGGAGAAATTCTAAGACTTTTTTCATGTATTATTTCAACTTCACATTTATTACTAAAAGCTTTGGTATCCCTGGTTCAAGTGATAGGCGTTAAACTAAAAGTATTGAAGCGTTGACTTACTTTCAATGTATTTGTAATGAAATGTACTTTCTAGGTTAATGGATATTGGTTCTTTTAATTGACATAATTACTCTTCAAGCCCCAATTTACCGATTCTACCATACGTCAAATAAAAAGGCAAAATATATATCACTATTAGTATTAGTTTTTAGTTACAAATAACTTTTTTAGACTTTTTGAAACACACATATTTTTTTTTATACCATGTTCGCCCCGAAAGTTGTGCATATGGATCTAAACAGTGTGAAGATATCCACTCCAAAAGTGGAGTTAACAGATTTCCACAATGTGAAGACATGTGTCTTGAGATTTTTTACGAGCATTGTTTGTTAGACAATTGATTGCTCAATCCAATGAACATCCATTCCTATATTTTCGATTTTTTGAAACAGTTGAGGGTAGTTTTTCTAGGCGCGTTTTAAGCAGTGTTTCCAGGCGCGTACGCTAAAATCTATGCTATTGGGCTAAATTATTAAAATAAATTCAAAAACGTGGGATATATATTAACATACATCCGATACGAGTCATTTTTTAAATACATATATAATACAGAGTATTTCTATAATGAATAAATTTATAATATGCCTACCCCGAAAGTGTAGCATATAGATCTAAATATTTTGAAAATATCCATTTCAGACTATTTAAGATATATAACTATCCACATAGTAAAGCATTAGTTTAAAGAGATTTTTCCGTGACTGTTGATTTTCAGTCGATTGCTGGATCAATTAAATTTCCTGTCCTGCGTCTTTATTTTTTTTTAATTCTGCAACACTTAGATTGGAACCCAGAAACTCCGGCTGAAAACCCCGTATGCTAATATTATGTTATATAAATTTAAGATTGTCTATTAATAATTACCGTATCATTTATGGTGATTGAAAACACTTGATGAATAGAACAAATACTTAAATGCCACAATTCACTTAGTCATATTGAAATGATGTTCAAAAAGATTGACGTGTCAATTCAATCATTATGCTGAAATAAATCTATACTTTATTCTGCTTAAAACTACACTCACTCGGATAGTTAAAAATCACGCCCGATTATACTTGTAAAGCATCTGATGATGTTACAATTCTGACATTTCGAAAAAAAAACAAAACAGTGCAAGAAACAGTTCGAAAAAGTAGTACGAATTAAAAATCGAATTATTTTCTTACACTTGTAATTGCCATATTTAAAATAATTCCAATTATAATAAATAAAATTTTATCCCAATTCACCTGGAAATAAATTATCACTTTAAACCAATGGTTTCCAACCTTGAGACGTAGAATATTGCCAGGGGAAGCGCCATTTTTTTAAATGCAGCAATTATCAAAGATTTTTTTTTCGGGGGATTTTGTAGGATACAGGTTGGAAACCGCTGATTGAAACAAACATTTTTCCCGTGGATAAAATATATGTTAGTATATTCACCGAAAAATCAACGCAATAAAATTAATCGAATTTAAGTCTACGTCATATAATAAACAGTAGTCAACAGTAATAAACCAAAATTAAGCTGTATATGCTCGAAAATGCAGATTTAATTTATTTAGCAGTGAAAATTTCAACATTGTAAATTTTCCTTGGATGCCTGAGTGTATACATCATGAAATAAGGATGAACTAATGTAAATTCATTATCTGAAGGATCTCTTTTACGTTTGCCGATAGCAGAGAAAACTATTTGCTATAACTATATGGTTGTGCTGAATTTCTTGTTGTTTCGTTTCTCCACTCGGTTGTGTTTTGTATTGTATCTGCACTGCACAAAACTCGGCAGCAAAGTATGAAAGTTTGAGAGATCCAGCAATCGCTGCAGAATATATAAGTTGGGGATATTATACATTCATGGAATATATAATACTAATGTTATATATTTATTTAATATACAAATAATAATACAAAAAAGTAATCAAAACATCGACGTTTACATGGTCATGAAAAGCTCACATGGCAGTAAACTTGTTTTAAATGTATACATTATATTTATTCAAATATATAAAACAACCAGCAATATTTGAATCTGAATTTGTAGATAACAATAAATTAGAATACAAATGTTATAAAGCTTAAATTTTCAATGTGAATTATAAATAAAATGTTTACTTAATATATAAATATGTAATAATAAATTGTAAATATTAGTTTTACTATGAATGGAATGAAAAAATGTTGGCCTTATAATTATCTTTTAGTGCAGGTATGACGAATCGTGTGAATTTTATTAAATTTACATAGATTATATATATTTTAAGTAAAATAATATAAAGTTTTACAGTAAAGTATTGTCATATAAAATGAATAACACGTATAAATGCCGTTATTTTCAATAGCGTAGTGTACAGTTTCCTGGTACTCTGGACAATTTTGATTCCGTCTAGTGATGTCATAAATCGAAAGGCAGGCAACCAATTAAAACTGATGCCATACACACGCAACATGCCTTCACAGATGAAATATACTGATAAGAAAACAAACGTTCACGGTTAGTGATCGATATCGATTCATTATTGGTTAGTGTGGAACATAGAGCTTTTAGAATGTAATGAGCTTTTGTTTTCTTTTTAAACTCGTACTCGAATTTAATTGATGACATTTTTTGTATTATTAATTTCACATAAATTTAACACGAAGATATCACTATATATAAAATTGAAACCGATTGGTATCAAATACGATGTTATTTATTTGCTTTTTTTTCTATTTCCATACCAATTATCTTTTGTTAGTTATGTATGAGTTATGCAAAACATATGATGTAGATATAATTTATATCGACCGATCTGGCTTATCAACAATTGTTTAAACTAAAAACGATTCTAATATTATAATTTTACGCGTGTATCGTTATTTGTGATGCAGTTTTTATTTATTATTATTATCTATAATATTGACTGTGCCTTCTCTGAAAGACAATCAATTTCTTAACCCATTGGGTATCCGTTCCTAATATTTTATGTTTTGAAAAAAAAAGCAACTATGGAATTTTAACTTAACCATCGGCACGGCTTACCGCTTTCATATATCGACTGTAGAAAAATAAAGGGGCTTAACCCACACAGAAAAAATGTTTTGAGCCAAAAAATAGAAATATTACATATATATTTAAGAAAATTCAATGAAATTTGTGTGATGGAGATGCTTTCACATGTCCTTCTGTTTTTCAACTTAAAGGCTAAATTAAAAACACTGATGCGGCCTTCAATAAAACGTATATTAACTTTTATATTATTGTGATTATCAAAAAAAAGCAATTATGAAAATATTAAGGTGACATCTTATGCCTCTCTACAGTTGACATAAAAATATTTATAAATATTATTTTGAATAAGTAGGAGCATATAGATTTTATACGCGTTTGAGCTTAAATCTAATTAACATATTTTAATACAAAGCTACGTGTATAAAAATAGACAGATATGCTTTGAATAACTGTTTTACTTATAGTGTAGTTAAGAAATATAGAAAACTAAATATTTTTAATTATATAGAAATAAAATTTTAAATGAACATATTAAAACAATTTATATAATAAAACTCTTTTAAAACATTCGGTATTCAATAAAAATTCTACGGTAAAAACTGTTGTATCAATTACGACAGTAGAAAGCTAACTTGTAATAGATATCCACGTCTTCATTTCCACTGAGACGGTGAGTTTCTTTTAAGCCAATTGAAATTTCACGACGTGAAGAGACGTTAAGTTAACAAGTTTCGTGATGAAGTATATACAACGAGTCTACTTTAATTACCACGTAACAAGTTTATTGTGTGTACCTGTTGGGAGCTAGACGATGGGGCGCTAATGTCTTTTCATGGGACAGACAGATGCCACCTAAAGTGACACTCTCTTCGTCTTTTAGATCGTTTTGTTGACGTTAGTTATAAATAATATACACGACAAAGTGTGCAGCTAAATTGACAGATACTCTTGAGTATATGTAATATATTTAAATAGTATGATACAAACAAAAACCAAAAGCTGGTCACAAAATGTATCGTTAAGAGCAATGGTGTAGTAGCGCTTGAGTGGGCCAGGGTCCAGTCATATTTGATATGGAACTTACCTTTCATAATTTTTAACAAATATTTTGATTTAAGTGTTTGTTAATTAGCATAAGATATATTTTTCTAGTTTTATTGAATATTTTTAAAATTTTTAAGTAATAACATTAAGACATATTTTCTTTATTTATACACAATATTAAATAACAAATTCTACTTTAACCATTTCAATTTTTTCATTTAGTTTTTTGAGGGTTGCACCCAAGCCGTGCTCTTGGGTCAAGCGACTGACTAACGACCAATTCTTGTAAAACACAATATGTATAAATGTGTATATGCTATATATTGTAACGAATATAGTAATATACCTTCCACGTTTAAATGTGATCAGTGTAAATAGACTACTTCCGCGAAGTCACAATGTCTTTATCATTGGTAGAATGTTTAAACAGAGGAAACGCTTCCCATGTTTCCCAGTCTCCTTTTCCTGCAGCGCACGCGGCCAAATTAATTTGCCAAGCTTAAATGGGTAAACAACCCAGCCTTCTCTCTACACTCTCAGTACGTTGTATGATCAATGATTCATTTGAAACGAATTTGTGATGGGAAACCTGCCTCTCAGGAATAGTAACAATTGACATCCATTTCAATACATATAGAAAATGTATATATTGCGAGAATTTTGTGTGCACTTAATTATATAAATAAAAATAAGTGTCATGACAAAATATACACATACCTTCAAAAAGTACTTGGTAAAAAATTTCAATACATATATGGTGTAAAATATATTTTTCAAATCTTATATTTGTATAGCAAGCTTATATTATTTTAAAAATTAAAAATGAAGAATTCAAAAATATTTAGTGTACTCGTATTATTAGGATATGCTATAATGCTTCAGTGATGAGCAAGCCGTTTGTTACCCGTGGGCTACGAATTTAATGTCAATAATTTGATAAAAAAATATTAGAGATTCATCCACATGTTACATTTTGTGGTGGAACCATTTTAAATACGTTGGTCATATATGTTGTAATATTATTTTTATTCAATAGAAGAAAAATTATATCTCAATGAATATTATATTAATTTTATAAAAATATAAAATATGTCAAGATACCAAATTCATAATATATCACAAAAAAAAAGAATTGGTTTGCAACGTTTTTATTCCACCCACTAATTTCATACAATACAAGGCTTTCATTGACATTAATAAATATTTCATTAAAACATAACATTATCAGAATTCTACAAAAAAAATACCACAAATTATCGATATCATTTGATATCGAAATACTAACAACCATCAACGATTATAATGCAACTAATGCCACATAAAGCAATGGCGTATTATGAAAATATATTAAAAGGTATCACCATGTCTTTTCTCTACAATAATCCATTATTTTTTCCACGATGGTGTAACTATAAATATTATTTCAACCACGTTTGCTTCTAAGCTGGGGCATATTAATTCTACACGGTGCAAATATGTCCACTCCATAAAAGTGTCAATAAAGATGTCGTTATAGATGGGTCGTTTTTCAATAAGAAAACTCTGCGATAGAAAATTCCTTGTATGTAAATTTAATTCCGGAAAAATTAATTTCGCGCAAAGCATAACACAAAGGTTAAACGAAAAGTTAGTAGGCCGTTTTGGGTGGCAATTTTTTAACCAATATAGACGTTTTTCGACATGGCTGTAAGCCTTTTCATCCTTCATTGTGGTGGGCGGGCTGTTTTTGTATGTGTTTTTAGATTTAATCAAGTGCAGTGTGTCCCGCATGGGGGTGGGTGGCTATCGAAGGGTAGAGAGGTTGTTTGCGACGCGAAGGGCGGCTATTTGTTTAGCGTCATTGTTTCCCCGCTGCGGGATATGCCTGACACCATAGGCGTGGGATGATACTGATGTTTTAATAACGTAGCCTAACTCTATCTGGACCAAATTTAATATGTAATATGTAAATTGGTCAATTTATTTATACATCTTTTGTACTACAAATTGTATGTGCCACAAAACTCTTCATAAACAGCTAACGTTTCATAGGTAAACGTAGTCATATTACGTAAAATTTAAAAATATCCCATCATAGAAAATACGGATTTTCAAATAGATCACTTTCAACCCTCTCGCTCATCGCTACACTTACAATTATAATGATATATCAAACTATTATATTATCTAACAAGCATTTATTCAAGTTAACACATAAAAAAATAACGAATGTCTTTACAAACATTCACTGATTCACTAATTATGTTTTCACAACATCATTAATGTTGTCTTTTCATTTGAACAAATAAATTTTTTTTTGGCAAAATTTTCTTTACAATAAATTTAACATAAGCTTGGTGATAATATGTATATATTTTTTTATTGGTGTACTGAACCACAAAAATTGTTTGACATAATACGAAACATGATTTTTACACAAAACTAATAATCGTATTCTAACATTTCACAGTTTTTTAAAACCATATCCGCTTCAAAAATATAGTATTTGGATTTAGAAAAAATTAAGATTTATCTTGAGTTATCCGAATCGTGTTTTTTAGATTTCTTTTTTTCAACCTGGAATCCCCGGCGTCAAAACTTTAAAAATGAATTAACAATCGTTCATTGTGGCGATAAAAATCATCTCAGTCACTTACGCATAATAATAATTGATTATATGTATATATATCACCATGGATGTAAACATAGAATCATGAAAAATGTATGATGCCTGTTATAATCTTTACAATATATGAATATATCGTGAGATTACTGCGAAAAGTAATTCAAGCTTGTTGGAAAATTCAGATTGAATTATTTAGATACATACAAAACTTTGTAGGTTAGATCATTTTTTTATCCTGTTATACAAAACATTATCTATACTACCTTTTTCCATGATTATGATTCAGTGAATATATTTTCAAAAAAGTTTTGAAATAAAATTAATTTTGATACAAAATTAAAGTATTAAATATTATCTGAAGATATCAAATAACGAAAAAATGTGCATCTATTTCATAAAAAAATATGTTGGGTGTTGTAACCTTATTATGTTGCTTTTCAATTTCAGCTTTTGTCGATATCTAACTTTCAAAGAAAATCATTTAATCCCATATCATTTTTTGCCCCGCTCAGTGCACCTAAAGCATCTATTCCACGAGGCACATTTGAGATCCTCATTGAATTGGGATTGGCGAAGGAGGTACATCGGCCATGTATCAACCGTCGCGTTGCTGCCGTTTAATTCAATTAATTCTGCTACCCTTATCAAAAGCGAGTCTGTGTGAGTCCAATATCCCAACACATACACACCGTACGTGTTCAATGTTCGTCATTGTTTGCGGTGGGCACTCGAAACTTCGCCTATATTATTCAATGTGTTTTGATTCTGAATTTTCTGATTTGATCATTCGCAACACTGTGGCTTAGCGGTTAATTATTTGTTGTATGGACTGAAATTTAGGTGCACTTTTCAGCCTATATCATGGTTTCATGTTTATTTTCACTATAATGAAAATCAAAATTTTCAACATGTTGGCAATATTTTGAATAGTCATCAGTTTAAGCACGAACGTAAATATTAACTCATAAACACCCTTATAACAGATGAAAATGAACTATTTACCGCTAATATGACCTATTATTGTATAAGATACATATTATGATAGTATTTATACTGAAAATTCAATAAAAACTTTACGCTGATTGACATTACTAATAAATCTATATATGTCAACTTAAAAGTTAAATGTAATCAAAAGTATGATTCAACTAATGCTTTCTCAACTTTTTTATGCCAGGGCTCCTTCAATCAAAAAACAATCATTCGCAGTCTCTAAAAAATAAATTATTTTAGACGCCAAAAAAACAATAAATTCCAAATAGCAATTCAGTTCTCAAGCCTATCAAGTTCTACCAAGTAAAAAAAAAAAATAAGAAATCCCAGATAACATTCAATTCAGCGAGTGAAAATGTTCCAATGATATTTCTGATAATCTTTGCGTCTCATGGTTAGGGGAGTACTGAGTTAATTAATAATCAAGCGTTAAAACTTCTCGTATATCGCTTTAAGCCGGTGGTCGCTGCTGCATAAAAAAATTGTTTGCTTTACTATGTATTCCGAATATATATTTAAGGTTCTTAATGCTAACAGTGTCTTATTTTAATTTATACAAATTTAGCAAAGAAAATTTGCAGTTTAATGTTAATTTTGACATGGAATTTACATTTCAAGACTTTCAAATAATTTAACTATCGTATAATTTTTTTAAAAAAGCTTCGAGCTTCTTACTAAGATTAAGGCTTGCTTCTTCAATATGACGAAAAAGGAATAAGGGTAAAAATTATATACCGTATTAGTAATTTTTTTACTTTGATAATATATTAGTAAATATTGCCCCACAATGGCCGTGACAAACCGTTATTATCGATCAACCCTTAAATACTAATTACATCACAGGCAAACTGCTTAGGAGAGCCAGTCAATAGGGTAGCCGCAGTAATTATACACAGGCCGGCTATATCGAATCAATCAATTATGTGACGGGAGGCGGAAATGGCCAGATGGTTGTCAGATTGGAATCGGATGTTACACATTCCCGGGAGATCGGAGCCACTTCATGCAAGTGGTAGGCGTGAATCTAGGATTAATGTTGTCAAGCATTTAAAAGAAAATTACAATATTTTTATTATGAATGAGTAAACTCTACAACAAATACCTTAAGAAAATGCATGAATAGACTACAATGAATACCTTAATAAAATGTGCTTACCAGATGGTCAAATTACTTCAGTTTTATCAACTTAGATAATTTTAAACAGGAAACTTAGGGGTCTCCCCGGTAGTGTAGTTGGTAGCGTACGCGCCTAGCAAACGGGAGAATGCGGGTTCTATTCTCCATCTGTCGGATTTTAAGAATCCGAAAATACAGGATTGAAAGCTCATTGGGTTGAGTGATTGTCTGATAAGCAATTCTCGTGAAAAATAATCTGTCAAGATGTCTTCAGATTACAGAGATCTATATACTCCTTTTTCGGAATGGATATCTTCACACTGTGTGGTTTCATATGTTTCATGTTAGAAGCGAGCACGTTTTATGGAAAAAAAACTTTCTTGACACTACGAAGCTTTTTGTGACCGCTCTATAAAAATGAAAATTTTTATTTATATATTTTTTTATAATATTTATGTATGTACTTCGACTACTTAAATTCGACAATATAAGCACATTTTGCTATGAAAACATATGTTTTTAATAATTCATAAAATATATATATATTTGATATCACGCAATTTGACAGTGATAACAATTTAATTTATTGAAAAATAGCTTGGTTATAACAAAACAAAAGGATGAAATTTGCTTCATTCACAAAATAAGTTTGATCTGAATTCTAACATGGAAATATAGTAATAATAGAATTGGTTATCTATATCCATAATAATATATATTATACATATATCATCATAGCAGTGAACTAAATATAGATTACTATAGTTCTAGTCCAAGTCTTTGTATAGACAAGTCCAATTTTGACAGATGTCCAGCCGAGTACAGATAGACCAAGCACACACTAATTCATTGATATTGACATATGCGAATAATTATTACTCCAATTCCAATGGTTTTGTCTGTATCGATAATGGTTTCACTACAGGGTGGCTTATTGTCTAAATCAAGAGATCCCTTTGAACAACCGTGACATATTATTAGGTTACTCTAACAAGATATCTTCATTCTCGTAATTATAAAATACTATTTATTTTATGCTAAATTTGGCATTATTTTTTTAAATCATACCTTTGGATTATTTTTACGGAAAGTTCTTAAAATAATAGGAAGGTCAACATTCAGTATTCAACCATTTGTGTATTTAGTTTAACCCCTCAACATTTTGGAATTGTTTTGTGGTTTTATACATAAACAAAAAAATATATAAATATTGAATGTCAGATGTAAATTATTGAGAATGACAAAAACGATTACTCGATAGCCAATACTTTATTCAAGAGATTGTTTTATTAAAAATACGTTATAATATGTTATTAATGTGATGTTTTAAAAGATTGACCGCAAATTGTTTTTTGATATGAAACAAAAGATAAAATACTTTAAAAATGACAATATAATTTGTTAGTGAACACAATACGATCAATTTTTAAGATTCGTTTAAAATTTATGGTTGGCAACTGAAAGTCGATTTTTCTTTTTTTGTGATTTTGTAATAACAGTAAAACCCGCAAATATTTAAAAACTTTTTTTGATTTACGCAATTTTGATGTAGTACAAAATTAATTATTTCGGCTAGTCAACAATGATTTCGAGAGATTTATTCATAAAGGAATCTTTCATCTATCAACGTGGAAATATTGATTCTATTATCATCTTGCAAGAAAGTCAAACTATGACAACCAATAAATTATGGAAGATTGAAAACATTTGTAAAACTATCAAAAACTACGTATTATAAGCTGGATTATAATTCAATCTTTTTTCATTTCATTATTATTAAATTTCAAAGAAGATGCATTATTTAATAAAACACATTAATACTATACCATTCACAACTACAGGGTTATTTGTATGAAAAATAATAGTTACCGTTACAATATATGCAAATAAGGTTAAATGTGTATAAACTTTTATATTATTTTTCTTTTATTGTTGGTGTTTTGTTTTTTATACTACACAGTATAAAGAAAAATTATGTCTGACGTTTTTTTTATTTCAATTCTTATGATAAAAGCTTTCGTATTCGATATAAGTTACAGAAAATATTGAATTTCCTCTTCTATGAAAGAAACTTTCATACCAATAACAAAAATTGGTAGAGAAAATGAGCGAAGCCTTTTGTCTTTAACATTTTCGTCCCGGGCATGCATTTTCAATACGCAACTGTGAGAATGCCTTGTGGGGAACATGTTTTTCTCCATAAAATAGTCGGTTATTTTAAAAGCATCTGAAAACACTCTCAGAATATAAATGTGCACTTGTAACTATGGAAAAGTTTATGTCAGGTAAGCGTGTCTTTCTAGAATTTTAATATAATAGGCTTTTTTCTCACGAACTTACAATTTTTCATCTATAGATGCGGCATAAAAAAGCGAGAAGTGGTTTGAATTACAAAACTTCCTTCATATTAAAATCATAACGCCCTTAACTTTTTACATTATATTATATATTATATCTCAGTATACAGCTGAGAGATTTGCATGCGCGCCTTTGAATTGAAAGTTGCGGCTTTAAGTCCCTGAGCTGCGAAATCGTTGATAATCTATCTATTCAAATTTGGATATCTAATAAGATGAACAGTCAGCTGAAAAACTTCTTGTGAAAAAAAAAAATATTTAGAATGCGGAGATCCAATTTCTGGAGTGATCTCGTCCACACTGTTGAGATCCATATGCTCCACTTTTAAACACGCAAGGTAAAGAAATGCAATGCACAAGTATTAATATTCCTAAATCTGTTTGCCATATAATGTCGTTTTAACCAAACGAGGCTTTTAGTGTAAGCTTCAGCTTTCATATACGTCGTTAGAAATATTGGCTAAAGAAATGATTTTTCGATTTTGAAGACATAAGCTTTGCTTAGATATTGATATACTAGTAGTTGACATCATTTTTTTTAATAAGAATTTTTTTATTAAAATATTTTGCGAGTAATCACCGAGTCCTGTGATTTTAAATATATTTTATTTTAATAAATCTTGTGTAAAAAAATCTATATAAAATCCATTCAATTCTTAGGTGAAAATTTTACATAATATTACACATTCAATAATATTGATTCTTTTTCATTAATACCAGTGTAGCATTATTTAAAATCTTACCGGTGGCCAAAGGTTAAGCATGCACGCTTGAGATCCACAGGCTTACAGTTTTTGCTGGGATTTTTTCAAATTCAAAAACACAGAACTGAATGACATGATCAACTGTGACAGTCTACTCTTGTCAAAATAAATATTAAGAAGAGTCATAATATACTCTATTTCTGTAGTGGACACATTCACAATGTGAACACGTCCATATTCTTCACTTTGCGAAAATATATTAAAAAATATGTTTTTATATAGTTGTTGCTTTTATGTTAATTGTGCAGTACTATTTTAATAATCATTGCGTTGCTATGGTTTTTTCAAACAGCAATCGCGAAATGACAGCATGTACTTTTGGAAGAAAAATATTTTTTTAAATCGGACTAATACAATTTTGCATTAGTACGTGATATTCAAAAGGAAGAAAATCGCTGTCGTTCTTAGTATTTCACACTGTTATAGCAGATAACAACATAATATCGTTTAGCATTGAAATGGTTAATGCTAGAGTTTGCAACAATCCGTTTTGTTGTAGCGGTCACCTCTCGTCGACAGTGGCAATAATTCTTTATATAAAAAGATATAGAGCGGCTGTTTACTGCTTTATGGCAGAATGAGTGCAATCGACACGCTATAAATTTAACAACGGGGTGCATTTTTGTCAGCGGCAAGAGCCCACCGCATAAGGGGGTGAGGGGGGAAAACAAAAGGGACGAATGATATTTTGGAGGCATTCTATCTGTTATATAAACGTTTAATATCCGCCTTTATATAAAAAAAACATTCTTTTGGTTTTACCACCTGTTTTCTATTACGGCCCCTGGAAGCTGATGCAAGGGGAAATTGAGGTAATTTATCAACATATTAAGGATGATCGATATCAAAAAAATATTTTTCAATATACTTGCATTTTAAATAATGACTTTAAAATATATTATCTTCAAAATAAAATATGATAGTGGCTTAAATTGTAACGTGTATCAAACAATAAGAAATCAATTATTTGTCACTACTTTACATATAATTTAAAAAATACAACAGTTCAACTAATAGATATTTTCCTATTCTTACAATAAAATTAATTGATAAATTCTAAAACAAAAGTTATTAAAAAAAGATATTCATAGAATAAGACGTAAAATTTTTTGATTTCAACAGAAATGATTTTCAATTTGTATAAAAGAAAAAAATATATTATTTGTTTTTCAATATAATTTTTCTCTGTTTTATAATAAAAAAATGTTAAAATATAAAGTGCAAATAAGATAAAATATAAAGTTCCTTATTCATTTCCCGTCATTTCTTTCAAAAAGTTTACTTTTACTAGAATTCTTATTGGTATGGTTTTTGCATATGATTATACCATATAATTTTAAAATATTTTTTTTTTATTCAAAATAAAACCCATATAATCTACCCTTTACGCACTGTCGCGTGTGGCTTCTTCAGCTTCTAATTTAAGTAATGTATTACTAGCATATAACTCACATTACACATTTTCTCCATTTTCAGAATGTCTACGTCATATACGAATAATGTAGATCACTACAATGTAAAGATTTTTCTTAAAAACTCTTTTTATGGGTATTGATTTTCACCTCATCACATTTAACACAGACCTGATTTTTTTCAGCCAGAACATTTTCGACTCATTACAAAAAGCGCATGCTGATTTACTCAGCTGTCGAGGCTGTAATTTCTTTATACTAAACATGAATCGATTTCAAAAATAATATTTTGAAATTGTTGAGGACTTCGGGGAAGTTAATTCTTGTGATCTCAAATATAGACATTTTTTGTACTATTTTTCTATGTAAAGATGATAGTAAGAGGCTTAAACAAAATTTGTTTTTGAACTATTCTTCCAGGGATAGTAGTTTTGTTTTAGGACTAGTAGTGGCAAAAATATGTTAAGATATAAATTTGCATTGCGGTAATTTGTTTACTTCATTTTTGGAATGGACAACTGAATCGTGTCGAACCATATGCTTGACCTTCGTAGCGGCAATGGTAAAAAAGTATGTGTGATATTTTGTTTGAAAACACATGTTCACTAAGATTTTAACTAGGTAATTGTAAATATTTACATTTACTGACATTTAAATTGCTTTGGTATGTAGACTTGTCGAATCTTACAAGACAACGTCGTTGCGCAACAATCTCCCCGACCACTCAATGGGATGTAATGCGTAGTTTACTAAAATAGTGCACAAGGGTTGAAGGTTTACCTCAATTCCCAGTGTTGCCAAATACACAGGAAGTGCACAGCCGCAATGGAAGGCATCAAGGGAAGGTAACACACCACAATTAGCATAACAAACGAGCGGCCGGCTGGTACGCGAACCGACCGCGGCCCGTGCTAAACGAAGCCTGAACATTTCTAATAGTAACCGCTCTGTTATGCTACTCTGTGAATATATTAAAAATCTACATTCGGCCGACTCAGATAAACTAACCAGAACTTCGAAAGAGTCTGTTTGGCATTGTTCGCGAATTTATATTTCACAAAAGAATATGAAAAATAATACAATTAAAACGGTATACCTGTACAAATAAGAGATACTCCTGCATGAATATTCATCATCGTGTTGAACTGATTTCATATAAATTATATGTACACACAATACATAGTATAACACAGCATCTACAGATATTCTCATCGCATCGTATTTTAAAGTCGTATATTTAAAAAAATATTTGCTTAATCGGGAATTTTCATGTAAAATTTTGTTGGTGCTACTTTCCGAAATAGGGTTTCAATAAACAAACCCAATTTTGTAACTATCTAACTATTTATTCATTCCAAATGAATTATTTCAACATAAAAAATATGGATTTCCCATGAATGTCAGTTGTTAGCCAATTGCTCAGTCATTTAATCCTACATCTTAATTCCGAAAATATGCATATGTCAATATTTTACATCGTGACCTTTGACACCGAATCGTGCTCGATTATCCACCGGCAGCCGAGGCTACATCTTAATAATAGACAAATTATGGATTAGGGATAGTAGTATCCATGAACTTAAATATTATACGAAAGAGATTTATTAGAGAATATACAAATCACAAGCGCTTACGCCAATCCATTTAGTCTTTAATATGTAACATAATACGTAAAAAAAAATGATATTTTACTTTATATAAGTAGTCTGTTTCCCGAAAGTATAGAGATTAGCGTGCGTCCCCTGCATTCTGAGAAGCGGGTTCAATTGCCACATCTGCTGGATCTCCAAATGCATGTCTATTTAGATGACAAATTTTCTGATAACCAATTCTCGTAAAAAAAATCATCAAGACATGTCATTGCGGAGATTCATATAGTCCACTTTCATTTTCACAGTGCGTATATCTATATATGTACTTCACTTTCAGCGGACATGGTATAAAAAAAGTAGTAATTGTTTGGAGCACTAAAAATAACATGGACCATTTTAATCATGCTAAAAGCACTACTTCGCCGTAAACGTATTACATACCTAATACATCAGATTACGCATAACAGTATAAAACAGTTCTCTTGTTGTATTTATCCAGCCATTTGTCTTAATTTTCTTGTTGGGTTCACTAAAACGCCGTGCTCCCAGACAATGTCACTCTAGTAAAAAAGGAGTATCGCGTTAGCAGAAGGTAGAAAGGATACAGGTTGTTATACTAACATTAGCCATCTAGAAACACCTGATCTCTCTCATAGAAACGTCTACGATGTGAAACTAGAGAACTTCTATTTTGATACGTATATTTACCAGCGTATACTATATTATTTACATTACCAAACATACCTGCGAAATGTAGCCTTATATTAAACAATACATATTTTCTTATATTATTTTTGATATTCCGACGTCAAAAATAAATTCATAATAAAGTAAAATACACATACTTTGGCAAAAAAATCTTTTTTTTCATACATATTTATTTTAGTAGACATAGTCTTAGTAAGTTTGAGATATCAGCTTCAAATTTTGTAGATACATATTTTTTAATGCGGAATTAGATATCTTATAGGTAAAACGAGAACAATATTAATTTGTGAAAAAAAATCCTACGGAATAAATCCCATCATAAGTCAATTAAAATTTATTTTAATTATTATGCTTAAAAAATTTCCACTAATGGTTGAGGTTTTTGATTATTTTTTTTACTACGTCCGTTCCGAATGTGGAGTATATTGATCTTCGCAATGCGAAAACGTCTTAACAGATTAATCTTTTCGAAAATCTGCTGCCAGACAACCCAATGGGCATCCAGTTTTGCATTTTCGGATTTTATTTTTAATTCATCAGATAAATGGATCGAGCTTGTATTTTCTGATGTGAGGCCCGCACGCTAACCTCTAGGTTAGCAGAGACACAGAGTATCATAGATTATCATTGTTGAAACCGGAATATAGATGGGTATTTTTATTCAACTGTAGCAATTCATAATGTTTGATCAACAATGAAGATTTAATTAAGACAGGTACTTCACTCAACAAAACGACGTTATTCTTCTGTGACTTGCTTTTCTGTTTATTCTTATGCGCTTTTCGCCAACACTTTTGAAAATGCATATATAAATTATTCTGGCTGCACTAAGAATAATAAAAAAGAGTCATAAATGTACTTACAGTGAATGTTTGTGCTGGTTGCATTTATACTTCTCTTTATGTTGTATTCTTTCTTATTTATAAAGCTTTATAAAGTTCTTTCATTTTATTGTTCTACCTGAAAGCTACATTTTAATATCTAGTTTACTTTGTTTCTCATAAACTTACTGTAAAAGTATAATAAGTGTTTACACTGAAATGAGATATTTAACAGTCTTGATACAATTTGATAAACCTATTTAATAAAATATAAGATATATGCAGATTTATTTGTGAGAAAAGTACTTCCGTACTGTACAAATAACACCTCATCTTTCTAAATTAGTATAATTTGTCAATTAAATTCAATGAATATCGCACATTTTTATTTATTGGGCTGAATTAAGATTAGGAGCTCAAATGTTATCTAGACATTTAAAGGTTTTTTTCTTTATATTGCATATAATTATATCATGTAATAAAATGACTTCATAATAAATATTCGTAAAAATTATCTATTATATATTTTACTCACGATGTTTAATTCGCGTGCTTAGGAAAAAATCTTTCCTTTGTCTGTGTAATCATCATATGTTTTATAAATGCTAAGTCAAAAATAATATTGGTTTTATAAAAGCTTTTTGCTCAGTAATGACACTTATTCATGATTGAATTAACCGCGTTAGAATTTTAATTACTGTGTATGACGCAAACAAGATTTATGCAAATTTATTTATGAGCAAAGGACAAATATGGTGAAGGAAGGATAGCTCTCCAGGCTACCTTTACAGCATGGTATAATTGTTTCAATACAAAGTTATCTAGTTACGCAGGCAAAGGGTTGGTGCTAGCAATAAATTTATTAAAAGTTAAAGTAGTAAAATTACATGCTGTTAAGAGTATAACATATGATATTTGAATGCATCTTGGATTTCGTATATTTAGAATTTTTTATTTATATCAAAATTTTTCTGAATAATTTCACTTTTAGCTTCTTAAATATCAATATTGGAACCGTCTTATGACATCTTTCAAACAATCAGTGATAATTTTTACATAATTTCAGATTAAAGCTACGCTTATTAAAAACGAATTCCAATGATGTATTAAAGAATATTTTTATCGATTGTACATCATAATGTATAATAAGCAAGAAGCAAATCCAGTGGAGAGAAGCAGCTTGAGTATACAATACAATATTACGTTGAATATATTTATAAAACAACTTTTATGTAAAATGAATTTAAATGTTTATTTAACTGAGACCAAGCCGCGAAGCGGTCGGTGATATTATATTTGTCTTATTTTTAGGCTTTCAATTCGTTAAGACAAGTTATAGTAAAATGGGTTCATAAATATTATTATTTCATAAAATTTAAATTCCTCAAAACTTTTAATTCTGGGATAAAATGAATTTATTAACTATGGGTCAATTTAAAAAGATCTCTATAAGTAATCGTATTTTAATAAATTTTAATCGAAAGTGTTATATTGGATATCAATTATTCATTTTTGCCAACATTTTAAGCCAACCCTATTTCGACGCAATGTGGTTATTGACTTCTCACTGATATCGGATGCCCTTTGCGCTAAGTTATGGTACTTTGGCGCGCTTTATGTGAAATTTAAGATATTAAGCTTTCACTTTTTCAGCTTACTGTTTTATAAAGGTTTTTTTTAAATATACATGGAAATAATTACGTTAGCATATACGTCAAATTGAATCAATATTTTTCATCACATATGCGTTTGTGCTACATTGCTATGACTTTATTCTGAGATATCACCAAATAAAGCTCGAACCAAGCTTCGTTCTATGGAACTTCACCATTGTTAAATTGGACATGAAACTGATAGATAGTGTATTGGATGGTTATATGGTCATTTCTTAAGTTAATCATATAGTCCAATAAGCTAAAAAACACACACGGATGAAAACTTACCTCTGCAGCTCTAAAGTCATTACATATTTACCACGCCCACTTACATTTATTTATATTTTACTTACATATTATATACATATATTTTTTGTTTTATATATTTTACCATGTCCACTCCGAAGGTGGAGTCTAAAGACATGTCTTGACAGATTATTTTTTATGAGGATTGGTTTTTAGGTAATTACTTAACCCAATGAGCATTTAGTTCTGCAGTTTTGAACTTTAAAATCAAGCAGATGTGAGAATCGAGCCTCCAATCTTTGGCTCCAAAGCTACTGGGGAGATAACGTATTAATATTGAAGAATGAGACAATTGAATTAATATGGAGATTTTCAAATATTAAAAAAACAAAGGAATAATTAAATAAAAAGAAAAAAATTCAACCAAATGGGCATCTAATCTTGCCTTTTATTTTTTTTTTAAATCCAGTATTTGTGTGAATCGAAACCTCGTATCCCGGAAGCAAGACACCTACTGTAACATCTACGATATCTGGGAGATATGGATATATATGTATAGCTTTTAATTTTGTTATAAAAATAATTCATACAAAAAATAAGAATCGCATGAAAATTTGAGCAACTCGCTTATCATTGAAATATATTTTTGTTTTTTATAACAAAACAATATTTTTAAAACTAGGTATTTACATTTTTATTTTTAAGTATATATCGTCTACTACAGGGCCAACTATGCGTTTGTTCTCGAAGCTAAGATCTACAGTTTCCGCCAGTTTGCCGGCTGACGTCTGCTGGTTGCAGTCAGCCGCCCGTTTCTGACTCCGCAGGCCCAGCACCGGTTTCTGTCTAGATGCAGCGGAGCATGAATGACCGCGCGTCGTTGCGTCCGGCGCATCCATATGCGGCGCATTGTCTTCGGCACAATGCGAACGGTTAATAATAGCGTTGGCATGGTTTACACTACAGTTTCGACTGTTTAATTTAACCTACCAGTTGAGAAATTTATTTGTTTGTTTTAAATCTGTGTGTTTGAAATTTGTAAGTACCTTGTCAAATCCAAAACACTTTTATTTTAAATAAACAAAAACACATTTAAGCCGTTCGAATAAATTAAGTGTTACGTTAGTAACTCTGATAATAAACCAAGATTTTTTCAAAATTGTTTTTAATAGTTCATGAGTGTCAATTACATAATTTTAACTGTATAATATCATATTAAAATTAATAAAAAAAAAGTTAATACAAAGATTAGTTAAATAAACACTTTATTTACAAAATTCAATATTCGTTAGAACTATCTGTTACATATGTTGAGGTATTTTATTATTATAATAGGGTCTCACCGTCAATTAATTATTCTGTCAGATTTCAAAAAATCCAAAAATGCAGTACTGAATGCCCATTGAATTTAGCGATTTTCTGACAAATAATTCTCATGATAAATAATCTGTCGAGACGCCTTCACATTGCAAAGATTCATATATTCCACTTTCGGGGTTGATATCTTTACACTGTGTATATCCATATGATCTACTTTGGGAGTGAACATGTTATAAAAAAAATGTATACGTAATCAATATATCTGTAGTCTATTGCGAAAAGATAAATAACAATTGTTCAGTTTAGGCGACTGTTTCTCATCAATAATGTAATATATAATATAATTATATCATGAATATCTGGTTATATTAAAAGATAGTTACAAAACATTTAATATAATCTTTGCGATATAGGAAATTTATTTAATCTTAGTTAGTATACATTAAACAAATGAGAGCAAAGTGTAAAGGGCGTATTACTAAAGAATAATCTTTCAAAAATCTGTACTTTATATAAAAATACGCAACCATTTTTTGCTCTCCGTATTATATTTTAATTTAAATAATAAATATTATCCGACGTGCAACAAATAAATTTCAGTTCTATGAAATCTTTGAATGCTAAACAATGATCGTTATTGGTTATACCAGCCACAACTATTAAAACTCTTTTTGAATGTCAGTCATATACGTTGCAATATTGTAATGTTTTTTTGTGACCAAAAATAATAATAAATGTATTTCTATGGGATGTTTAAAAACATCATACCCACCAAATGATTTAATACAGTATGCGAATGATTTATTTTAATAATATTGCGTTATTTGTAATCTGTTTTTGCGTTTCAAAGTTTTTACAAGTACTTAACCCAAATTTTATGCACGCGCTCAACTTTATTGGAGCAAATAAGTTATATAGCAAATCCTCAAATTGAATTTTGTGTACTTACCCAAAAAAGGTTCTCATTTATACAAAGCCTATGATTGAAAGCGTTTTATTTGACATGTTAACATTAAAACAACATTTAGTCAACGCATTTCTCGAAGTTCGCTTAAAATATTATCATACCCGTCAGGCACTTGTCTCCCGCCTTTGACTAGCTAACAACTCACGTTTTTGTTTTCTTTATGTTATCTCCTCCGAGTTAAATATGCTCCCACTAAGTAGAGATCAAAAAGTTTGTCGTAGAGTAAGTAACTCGCTTAGAGCGGGGTTTCCCCGGTCACATTTGCCTCCCGCGCGATCCTTTCGCGTGTTTTCTCTCAAAACATCGACATGGGCTATGAAAAGTTCATGGCACAGGTGCGCAATCTTTTATGATCTTCATTCTCGAACAAATACACCGGCGGAAACAAAAACACTATTCTGAAGTAGGCCACAAAACGGCAAGGTATGAAAACGATGTTGCCTTAAAGTTAATTAAATTTCAAAGAAAATATATATTCAAGATACGTTAATCATTTTTATTATACTGCAATAATAATAGAACTATTTGGTATATGTTTGATGCTGTTTTTTTTAATGAATATTTAAAATAGAACTAACACATTATCATCACTTCTAATAGGAACATATAATTTATAGCATTTAAATATGGGTTCTCTTTCTTTCTTTGTTATATGAGAATTTTTAACATTCTTTATATTATCTTTAATAATAATTTTCAAATTATGCTCATTTTCAAAATGAAAAAAGTAAAAAAAAAAATGATTAACAGAGTCTCAACATCTAATTTGTTGATAAGCAAGTATATCGGATCCACCCACATGGAATTGAAATCTAGTACAATATGCTTGTAAAATTATGGTTAAATCTGCATATGGTATTGATAAAATAATTATGCTAGAAATCAATAGAAAATATGAATATCATAATACATCCTACATAATGCTATTACTTGAATACTAGAATTTCACTATGAAAACGTTATTGTATGTTTAACAGAACGAATAACACGAGGCATTTTAATCATTTTTGGGTAGTAGATAACTAATATGTAGATACTGTTGATATTACAGGTATGAATGTGTTCCTATCTCTGCAATTTAACAGAATATGTGTTTGCTTTTATTACTTGACAAACGTTAGAATCCAAAGCGTTTTAAGCGCTTAGTCGAAGCCTAAGTGGAAATGCTCCCACGCAAAATGTTTGTTATGAAGAGCTCGCGAATGTAGAGGGCGTCGATGAGAAAGTTCGGGGTGAAAGAAACCGGAGGAACTTCAACTGTTGAAAAGCCGTTAATATTCACTCAACTTCTGAAGGAATTGCTGCTACACAAATTGCTCATTTCATCGAGGAAGGGTTTAGAGTTAAAACTCTTTAAGTGCATTTTTAACATTTCAAAGTATAAAGAATTTTGATAAGTAAGTTTGATGTGAAATAAATTTTAATAAAAATAACCTTTCCCTTATAAATACCAATGCAGAAAATTAATATTTTCTTTTTTTCATTACTTAGCTAGAAAACACTACAATTCAAAACTATGCTTAGCCCATGTATAAAGAAAGAATTTAAAACAGAACCAACTAGCAGAAAAAGCCAGTTTTAATATTCGAATCAATATGTATATAGCTCATGATAAAGCAATAACTCGTATACCACCAAACAAAAGATGAAAAGAACTTTCCATAGTCAATATAATTAAATTTTAATCTATAAAGTTGACATTAAAAACTAAATTAAATATTTTCAATGTCAACATTAAAAAATATTAGTTAACTTAATTGTAAAATTTAAAATATATGGAATTTGATGTGATAATACTTTTTTCATCTTCTGTAAAATTATTGTCATGTAGTGTACGAGGTATTGTTTCATCATGAGCAATATTATCCGTTTGATAGAAGTTCAATCACCTTTGTTCTATAGAAGGAACCATAATCAACATTGAAACACAATTAATAGTTTATTGTAACAAAACGACTAGTAGTTAGTAAAAACTAAGTTTTAATTACGCTTTATAAAATAATTCTAAAATTATTGTAATCATTTTATTCCATTAATTAGTAAACCAATTAATATCACTAATTATGCTAAGTGAATTTTTTAATAAATCACATTTTTAGATACTGAAATATTGCCATTGCGAGTACAGTATTTTTATAACTAGTGTATTAGTCAAAATATTACGCAAGTAATTTTAAAATAAATTAAATATATTTATTAAAATAAACAAATATTGCTTAAGAAATATTTTATACATCGACGTGTACTAACAGAATTAGTGAATATTATGAATCTTTCTATCACACAGTATTTCTATGTATTCCATACAAAACTCTGTAAACGATGGAAATACTTAGAATCCAGCATATGTGCTCAAATATCTCTCGGCTGAAAGGATCAAGCGAAAAGCTTACATTCGCTGTATATTTATTTATATGCCTACGTATTTATTTTCTTTGCCATTGTTGGAAATGAGAAAGATTCTACGCTTTTCCAGATATCTAAACTTTTGTAGTTATTATTTAAACACGTTTTGATTCAAATCCATTTTTTTCTTCCATATACTACTTACTTCTAATATAAACTAAAAACTATTATTAGTTTTCTTTCATATCAACATATCACGTATCATATGTCATTTAATTATGTTTCAATATAATATAATATTAACTTTTAATTAATGTGTTAACTTGTCACCACACATGGCTAAATCATTTTTTTCAATTAAAGTTTGGAACATTAACAAAAAGGTTAAAAATAAAATAACTTACTCTTATCAAACAATATAAATATAACCGAAAATATTATTTCAAATATCTGTCCAGAATGATAAATTAAATACTACAATAAAATATAAATGCCTAATACATGTATATTAATTTATTTTTGTTATTTTTAATGTTCGCTCCCTACGTGGAGCATATGGATCTCCGTAATGTGAAAATGCTTATTGACAGATTATTGTTCGAGAGAATTATTTGTCGGACAAATGCTTAACCCAGTGGGCTCTGCATTTTTCGGATTTTTAAAATCCCACAGATGAGGAATTGAACCCGCATTCTCCGGATTGCTTGGCGCGCACGCTACTAACTGCACTAGCAGAATATTTAATTATACTCTTGTAATCATACTTTATTTTTTTATTCGAATTTATCACAATGTATCGATATAATAACTATAATAATAATAATATACTATAGTAGTTGATTTGGGTATAGTATCAGTTTTATGTTGAAATACTCCAAATAATGAAAGTGAATTCTCAACGTTTTAAAATTCTCGAAATCGAGAAATTTCTCTTTAAGCAATTTTGCAATTCTCGAGAAATAGGGAATTTTATTTACTTAATATTCTCGAGAAATTTCGAGTATTTTTTAAAATTATGAATATCACACATTCAATTTAAATTAAATACTTAAATAATAAGAGAGATAACTGTTTTTATTTTTATTCACGGTTCACAAATAAAACAAAAAAATAATACTTTAAAAAATAATATGATACTTTTGTTTTTGATATAAATATATAAGGAGTCTTTCATTTTATGTCGACTTTAATTTGACTGTGCTTAATGTAGTTTCACAATGTTCTTTTATCAAATCGAATAAACGACGCTTAATTTCCAATATATTAAATAAATAAAAATCACAATCTCTAATCGCAAGTGATTCGTTTTCAATATCTAGGTACATCTAAAATTGTTTAAGATCATATATAATATGAAAAAATATATTGGCGATACTCACATTTTTGGTGTAACAATACAATTCAAATGACAATTACTCACAGAGCGCACTTACTAAGATATGACTAACATTATATTACGGAATTTATATGAATAATTTATTTCCGCTTGATTAAATTATCATTAATGACTTTTGAAATATCTCGTTTTGTCTCAAACATTACAGTGTTGCGTAAAACGCTCCCAGTAATAATAATATAAGAGATGATTTAGTGTGTGGTAATATTGCCAGGTTTGAATGCGTGTTCAGTGTTCATTCACCCTCAACCATTTTCAAAAGTGTCCGCAAGAAGCTCCGCGCAACAAAGACAATATTATTAGTAAATGGTTAGGGGAAAACTTTGAATATAAATCAGAAACTGTGAATGAAATTCACACTTCCGCCCGCTTACCGAGAGAATAAATAATCGTTATGTATTATTCTGGTTCCGTTTTTCTAAAGCTATCTTTTTGGAAACCACCTCAGACTTTTTGGCGTGAAAACACATCTTTATTTTCATATGTAATTCTATACCGTAGCATATGTTCAATACTTTATCCATACAAAAATATATTATGAAATGCACCAAATCTCACTCTGTATTATATAATGCTGAAATAATTCCTGCACGGTGCTATGTGATGTAGCTTTTAAGTTCTAATGAATAACGTAACGACCTTATAATTAAATTTAAGGAAATCACAAAAACTTCTATTTTATTAAGTATATGGGATGAGATTGAAAAAATAAATATGATGTTTAGCATGTTTGCTCCAAAAGTGGACTATGTGAATCTAGACAATGTTAATATTTCCACTCTGAAAGCGAAGTGTATCTCTACGATGTGAAGATATGTTTTGATATTTTTAACGAGTCAGCCAATTTTTTAACTCAATGAGAGTCTGTGGGAATCATACTCGCAATTTTTGGCTCTTGAGTGCGCACGCTAACCTCTTGGCAACCGGGAGGAAATATGAATTAAAAACAATATTTCCTTGTATTATTGCATCAAAGCTACATATTATTACATACTGAGTATACATACGCGCACATGAGAAAATTCTTACAGTAAATTTGATCGAAAGTTTCAGTCATACACTAAATGCTGACTATTAACTATATTGAAAGGTATAAAGCAGAATTATTCATAAAATCATTGATCAGTAGCCAAAAATAATCATATTTTTGTTTAAAAAAGACCAGTAACGTATATTTGTATGTGAATTTATTACTCAAAAAAATAAAACAATTAAATGAATTTATTTTTTATAACAGAAAATATTGTCAGTATCTTTCACACATGAATTCCTATCTGTACATAATATGAAGACTGCTTCTAACAAATTAATTTTAGATTCGCATTTATTATTTGGCAATATTTCAACCCGATTTTTATTCAGCACTGCATTTTTCATGCAGATACGGAAGTAAGCCAATAATTACAGGCGGGAAGTACATGTGATTATCAAGACATCCTCCGAGGCAGCGTACGTAGATAAAAATGTTTCAATCCAAAAAATATACTCTATTCAAACGTACGATAACCCAGATGAGCTTAAAACCATATAAGGAGCTTTTTTATTGAAATCAGTTACACCCCTCTGAACTGTAATGATAATGAAAAAAATATATTTTATTTATTGAATTAAATTATTAATTGATGTATCTTTGTATTAACAACTAATTTTACTCGCCGGGTTTTCCTCGAATACAGTCAAAATATCTCTCTTTTCTACAAATCTATTTAAATTTTGACCGTACACAATATTTTTTGTCTCTTGCTGGTCATGTGTGATAATTGTCATAAGTTTAAAGTAAGCCAATTAATCTATTAATGACAGTCAAAATAACATGTAAAACTTTACTTCACTGGTATATAAGGGATAAATATTGGAAGAAATATTTGTGACAGACAATATTTATATAATATGAAGTACAATCTATAAAGTTTTTATATTGTGAGATACAAAAAGACCACACGAAATATAATTTAAATGTAAAACAGCTTTTACTTACGTAAAACAAATAGTACGTACGTTTTACTTTTAAGACTATTTGAATATCATTGAAGTGCCCCGCAGATCCAACGACATTTTCCGTGAGGTTTTTTTTAGGCCCTTTAAAGCGAAAAACTTTGCGCTAACCGACCGAAAAATGTCTTGCGGCGGTGGGAAATTAAATTGAATAACTGTGAAACTCAGATCCCCTACAAAGGTTTACCCTTTGCGAAGAACAAACGAAGACGATTCACTTCTTTACCATTTTTTTGCTCATCTGAGTACCTACCCACCTCGCCAAAGGGTGTAAATTTTCAGACTTATGTAAAGTATTGATAACGTTCTACTCTCCGCAATATTTTAATCAAAAATTATATTTTTATTTTTTACACCATTGCT